>JAFMOC010000128.1:745000-770545 GCA_019802505.1 Corydoras sp. C115
CCAGTGTTCGCGTGGGTTTCCTCCGGGTTCTCCGGTTTCCTCCCACAGTCCAAAAACATGGATCAAGACAGTTGAGTTCTCCAAATTGCCCCATATAGAGTGTGTTTGTGTGAGTTGTGTGACCAGCGATGGATTGGCGCCCTGTCCTGGGTGTATCTGCCCCTCGCCCGAGACATTCTCCCCTGGATGGGCATGGGGAACCCCCCCGCGACCCTAATAGAGGACAAAAGTGGGAGCTAATGAATGAATGAATGAATATCATATTCAGGGTGGCACGGTGGCTTAGTGGTTAGCATGTTCTCCTCTCAGCGTTAGGGATTCCCGGTTCAAATCCAAATCTGGGTGGAGTTTCCATGTTCTCCCCGTGTCCGCGTGGGTTTCCTCCGGGTTCTCCCGTTTCCTCCCACAGTCCAAAAACATGGATCAAGGTCAATTGAATTCTCCAAATTGCCCCATATCGAGTGTGTGTTTGTGTGTGTGAGTGAGTGTGTGCTCCGTGATAGATTGGCGCCCTGTCCTGGGTGTATCTGCCTTGCGCCCGAAACATTCTCCCCTGGATGGGTATGGGGGACCCCCCCCCCCCCCGTGACCCTACTAGAGGATAAAGCAGAAGATAATGGATGGATGAATAGAGAGAGAGAGAGAGAGAGAGAGAGAGAGAGAGAGAACACTGACTCCTGTCTGGCAAAGCTCTATTCTTATTTCACTCACTACCTAGTGCCCTAAACTAGCACCCTTATTACACTTAGTAGCACACACAGAGTAGGAAGGGGACTTAAACATACTACCGTATGGTGTCCACATATTTTTGGCTTTTAATTGATTTAAATAAAGCACTAATAGTTGAAGTTACTTCAAAGGAACTACCTACTATTAAGGTTCTAAGGGAACTATGACCCTCTGTTACTAATTTCTCTTCTTCAAACCGACCAATCAGATTCATTTGCTTTTTTGCGCCCATTATATTTCTTTGGATTTTTTTATCTTCTCCTTTAAAAAGGTCCCTTTATAAATTGGTTTCTGAAGGGGTACTTTTTCTAACAGTTCTAAGAACCCTCCATAGGACCTTCACACTGCTGTTTGATTGGCAGGACTGCACCGTCGTTTCTCCCACCCTCATCCGGTGCCACTCACCCCCCGCCAGCCAATCGCAGCAGGCCGTAGCTAAGTTCTACCTGAACGGGATGTTGTTCCGAGGAAACGAGCACGGCTCCTCTGGGCTGGACCCGGACGAGGAGGACGAGTCCCAGGTGGATCAGTTCCGGTTCGAGTATGTGGAGGATCCTCAGTTTTACATGGCCAACAAGGAGAAGCTCATCAAGCATCATCCTGGAGAACCACTCACACTCATCATCAACGTAAGTGTGTGTGTGTGTGTGTGTGTGTGTGTGTGTGTGTGTGTGTGAGAGAGACTATGTAGTTATGCTTGGGGTCTTGAGAAGGTCCAGCAGGAAATGGAAACCTTGGCTCGGGATGTTTGTTTCCTACAGAAGAATAGCCAGATGAGGAAGGGAGGGATGGGGAGGATGGAGGGAGGATGGAGGAAGGATGGATTTTAGCAGAGGTGCGTCTGTGGGGTAAAGGCTCATTAATGCTCAACGTTAAATACGGAAACGGATACGGACGGAGCCTTTTGTCCGTACTCTGCGTTCATTTCGTACGTAATTTGCACGTTTTCTGAAAGCTTGCGGATGCGGACAGGACGGAGCAATACCACTGGAAACCGTGGGGGCAGTGCATGATGCGACCACTTCCATATGTACACGAAGAAGAAGAAGAACATGGTGGAACTTTTTGAAGACCGGTTGTGCGAGTTGGTGCGCAATTTTAATCATTTATATGATGTTCCTTCGCCGGGGCACAGGGACAAACAGTTGTTACAAAACTGTTACAAAAAAGTTCCTCCGCCGTCGCCATGTTTGATTTTTACTCTAAACTGCCCTCTAATGGATGTAGTGTAAAACAACCATATCAACGGAGCTGACGCGAGGAAGTATGTGGGCAGTAACTGTTATATCGCATGAAGCGCACGCACACATTTCCGTACGCAGAGGGAGTATAAATGAGGCTTAAGACAGACCGGATGCTGCAGTGATTGAAAGTATGGAGGCGATCGAATCATCAGACTGTAGAAGCAGTTTATTTACATAGAACATCTATGAGGAGGGCGGCACGGTGGCATAGTGGTTAGCACGTTCGCCTCTCAGCGCTAGGGATTCCTGGTTCGAATCCCCATCTGGGTGGAGTTTCCATGTTCTCCCCGTGTCTGCGTGGGTTTCCTCCGGGTTCTCCGGTTTCCTCCCACAGTCCAAAAACATGGATCAAGTTAATTGAGTTCTCCAAATTGCCCCATATAGAGTGTGTCTGTGTGAGTGAGTGTGTACCCAGCGATGGATTGGCGCCCTGTCCTGGGTCTATCTGCCCAGCGCTCGAGACGTTCTCCCCTGGATGGGCATGGGGAACCCCACCGCGACCCTAATAGAGGATAAAGCGGGTGATAATGAATGAATGAATGAATCTATGAGGAGGTCTCGGTTCTCGAGTGTTCTCCTAAAAACAGCAGGAACCAATAAAGTTCCATTGTTTTTTGTTACACACACCAACAAAATGAAAAATGTGTATCTAATAAAATTTGTGTGTGTGTTTGTGCATGTGGACATGAACATGAGGTACACACTGTTTACTTGGTTTTAGGTTCTATTAAGATGGAATGTCAATGTCCTGTTGCTCACACAGCTGTGTGTGTGTGTGTGTGTGTGTGTGTGTGTGTGTGTGCACGTGCACGACAGAGAAAAGGGACACGTCCTCTAGAGTTTAATCAGAAGTCCCGGAAATCTTCCTGTGTAAACATTGTCCTCTACACACACACACACACACACACACACACACACACACACACACACGTACATGCACACACACACACACACACGCACATACACAGACTTGTGTATTTCTGTAGATTAATTTAAATTTCCTATTAAAACATTTCGGTTATTTGGTCCTCACACAGGCTCCCGCATTCCCCTCATCGCGAGGACGCGTCTCCATGGCGACCGGGGAATGTAAATAGAATCCAATGGTGACGTGCGGTTTCCACAATGGCTGTTTAAATGAACAAGTGGTTTTAATAAAAGCTCATTTGCATGATAATTAGACTCTTAATTAACCTCGTGAACGCAGTTTAATTAGGTTCGTGGGGTTGGTGTGCGGCGTGGGTTGAGTCGGGGTCGGACGCCGATGCTGGGGTATGAGGGGGGGGTGGGTGGAGATCTGGAATGCCTGTGGCGTTCAGGCTCTTGGGTTCACCTCCACCTCTTCTTTTCGTTCCGCAGAAAGGGCCGAGCGAGCTGGAGCTGACCCAGGACGAATACTCAGTGCTGATCGGCTCCGAGCGCTGTGACATCAGCTTCGGCAACAAACAGTTGTTCCACTGCACCATCAACAGGACCCTGAGTTCCAGGACCGGACAGCTGTCAGTCACCGTGAGTCCGTCGTTCTGTCCCGTTGTAACAGGGTGGAGCCACTGCGGCTCTGATTGGATGACCGCGGTTAATACGCCCGTCGGCCGTCAATCAGCTCGGAACGCGGCGGTATGTCGGTGGTTTGTTGAGCCGAAATGGCGAGATATTATCAGCGGAGGTCATTAGAGAGACGAAAACAACCCGCATCAGCCGCAAAAATGTTACTCTGTGAGGCACGCACACACACACACACACACACACACACACACACACACACACACACAGGGCCCATATCAGCATATTTCATCATGTCTCAGCGACGTGGAGGACGGCGCACACCCACAGCGACACAAAACTCATCCCGAAGCTATTTCTCTCCACGCGGCCGCACTGCGCTCAGAACACCGCCGTCAGGATGGGGCTGAGCATCGGCGGCGTGTGAGATCGGATTCTTCCTGTCTGTGGGAGGTCATCCTCCTCCACCATTTGTTTAGTCTGATTGGGCAACAAACAAACAACTTAAATTAATCTCACTTGCTTCATCACTCAGTAATGACCTGGTCACTCACTGATTCACACGGGGGGGGAGGGGGGGGGAGGTACGGTTCCAAAGAGAGACAGAAAGTGCAAAGAAGTGGTGAGACTGAGAGACACAAAATGAACGAGAGAGAGAGACGGCCAGGAAAACCATCCATCCATCCATTATCTTACGCTTTATCCTCTATTAGGGTCGTGAGGGGGTTCCCCATGCCCATCCAGGGGAGAACGTTTCGGGCGCTGGGCAGATCCAAACCATCGCTGGGCGCACACTCACTCACACAGACACACTCTATATGGGGCAATTTGGAGAACTCCATTGACTTGATCCATGTTTTTGGACTGTGGGAGGAAACCGGAGAACCCGGAGGAAACCCACGGGGACACGGGGAGAACATGGAAACTCCACCCAGATGGGGATTCGAACCGGGAATCCCTAGCGCCGAGAGGAGAACATGCTAAACACTAAGCCACCAATAGAGAAAAAGAGATCCGAGGTGGAGGAGAGAACGACGAGAGAGAACGACAGATAGAAAGAAAGATGCAAAGGTGTGAGAACGAGAGAGAGAGAGAGTGTGTGTGTGTGTGCGTGTGTGTGTGTGTGTGGGGGGGGGGGGGGGGGGGGGGGGGGAGTTAAAGTGGCATGTGTTCAGTTTCTGGTCAAATCTCTTGGACAGGCAACAGAAGCGATGAGGTCACAGGTCGAGTGAAAGCTCAGAAGAAGACGTGTGGTTTTCAACTCACTCACTTATTGTTGTGTTAAGTGGGTGGGTGTTTGGGGGGGGGGGGGGTAATCGGATGCCTTGTCATGTGACCTGTAACTCTGATTCTGTCGAAATTAGCTTGTATTCTGTGTGTGTGTGTGTGTGTACGTGTGTGTTGTGTGTATTGTGTTACATGCGTGTGTGTTATGTGTATGTGTGTGTGTGTGTACGTGTGTGTTATGTGTATTGTGTTACATGCGTGTGTGTGACATGCATATTGTGTGGGTGTGTGCGCATGAACTGTGTGCGTGTTTTGTACATGTATTTACATGCGTGTGTGTTATGTGTGTGTGTTTCGGTATGTCTCAGTGTATGTGTGCACGCAGGTGCATGTGTTGCGTGTGCGTGTGTGTTTTGCAATATGTGTGTGTGTGTGTGTTACATGTGTTTGTGTGTGTTACATGGGTGTGTGTGTGTGTTACATGGGCATGTGTTTGTGTGTGTGTTACATATGCGTGCGTGTGTTTCAGTAGGTCTGTGCATGCATGTGTGTATTACATATGCGTCTGTGTGTGTGTGTGTGTGTGTGTGTGTGTGTGTGTGTTACATGGGCATGTGTGTGTGTGTGTGTGTGTGTGTGTGTGTGTGTCTGTGAGTGTTACGTGTGTGTGTGTGTGTGCCTGTGTCTGTGTGTGTGTCTCCCTGTGAGTGTCTATATGTATGTGTGTGTGTGTATGTGTGTGTGTGTGTGTGTGTCTGTGTCTGTGTCTGTGTCTCCCTGTGTGTGTCTATATGTGTGTGTGTGTGTGTGTGTGTGTGTGTGTGTGTCTGTGAGTGTTACATGTGTGTGTGTGTGTGTGCCTGTGTCTATGTGTGTGTCTCCCTGTGTGTGTCTATATGTATGTATGTGTGTGTGTGTGTGTGTGTGTGTGTGTGTGTGTGTGTCTGTGAGTGTTACGTGTGTGTGTGTGTCTCCCTGTGTGTGTCTATATGTATATGTGTGTGTGTGTGTGTGTGTGTGTGTGAGTGTTACGTGTGTGTGTGTGTGTGTGTGTGTGCGCCTGTGTCTATGTGTGCGTCTCCCTGTGTGTGTCTATGAATTCATTTCTAATAAAAAGTCAAAAGTCTGGTTCAGTCAGTAAAACCTGATTTTATAAACTCTGATCTGAGACCGAGAGCAGACGAGGTTCCACCTCACACACGGAACGCTTCAGACTAAAGAACCCATTTAAATGAGAAACACACTGAAGAGAAAGTTATTAAAACCAGGTACCACAGAGCATGTACCAGAACACAGAACGGTTCCTCACAGGAGAACATGGCGGGACAGACAGACAGACGTCTGAATGTCTCAATCCATGGGTTTGATTCAGTCTCATCACCACAGGGGGCGACCTGCTTCAGAGCGCCATCCCATGTTTCTGCTCTTACCCATCCACTGATCATACAGGTGGACTTTGTAGTTCTACAGATACAGATTGTAGTCCATATGGTTCTCCATCTGTTAGTTCCTCCTCTAAATATCAGGACCCCCACAGAGCAGGTTTTGTGTGCAGCGACACTGAACAACAGTCTGCAATTATAGAATTATATTATATATTATGTATTATATATACTTATAGATGTTTATAGTTGTATATTATATTTTACATATCAATATCATATTCAGGGTGGCTTAGTGGTTAGCATGTTCTCCTCTCAGCACTAGGGATTCCCGGTTCAAATCCCAATCTGGGTGGAGTTTCCATGTTCTCCCCGTGTCTGCGTGGGTTTGCTCCGGGTTCTCCGTTTTCCTCCCACAGTCCAAAAACATGGATCAAGTCAATTGAATTCTCCAAATTGCCCCATATAGAGTGTGTCTGTGTGAGTGAGTGTGTGCCCTGCGATGAATTGGCGCCCTGTCCTGGGTCTATCTGCCCAGCACCCGAGACGTTCTCCCCTGGATGGGCATGGGGAACCCCCCGCGACCCTAATAGAGGATAAAGCTGGAGATAATGAATGAATGAATATCATATTCAGGGTGGCAAGTTGGCTTAGTGGTTAGCATGTTCTCCTCTCAGCACTAGGGATTCCTGGTTCAAATCCCAATCTGGGTGGAGTTTCCATGTTCTCCACATGTTCACGTGGGTTTCCTCCGGGTTCTCTGGTTTCCTCCCACAGTCCAAAAACATGGATCAAGTCAATTGAGTTCTCCAAATTGCCCCCCATATAGAGTGTGTTTGTGTGAGTGAGTGTGTGCCCAATGATAGATTGGCGTCCTGTCCTGGGTGTATCTGCCCAGCGCCCGAAATGTTCTTCCCTGGAGCATGGGGAACCCCCCTGCGACCCTAATAGAGGATAAAGCGTAAAATAATGGATGGATGGAATATCATATTTATATCTTATTTTCTTTTAAAATGTAAGTTCTAACTTTAATAGAACAGGGTCAACGGGGTCCATGGGCCATAATTTCGTTTCGGTTTCATTTGCAGTACAAATGATGATAAAACTTTCTTGAATCTTGAACTGATGATTGATATTAATTCTTTGTTTCAGGTTCACGCTGGCAATTTTCAGAAGGTCATCGCTACGGTTCAGATGGGGGGCAGCGAGTTGGCCATCACTGTCACCGTGGTGGTGTGTTGTGTACTCCTGCTGCTGTGTACTGTCGGTGAGTGTGTGTGTGTGTGTGTGTGTGTGTGTGTGTGTGTGTCAGTCAGGGAGACAGATGCTCCAGATGTGGCAGAGATAAAAGGGAAGATATCAGGGTCAAAATGTGTCTCAAGATCACACATGTAGCATGACGCTCTGCTCTGCTGTGTGTGTCTTTAATCTTGCATGTGTGTGTGTGTGTGTGTTTGTGTGTTTGTGTGTGTGTGAGAGAGAGATCAGTGCTGTACTTTATACTGAAACTTCAACTCAACAAATAATAAAAGAATTGATTTTTTCCACTCTCACTCTCTTGCTTTCCTGCTCTTTCACTCTCTTTTTCACTCTCTCACTCTCACATTCTCCTGCTCTCTCTCTCTCTCTCTCTCTCTCGCTCTCTCTCGTTCTCTCGTTCTCTCGTTCTCTCCAGCGCTGGTGGTGTACTGCACTAAGAGCCGGAGGGCAGAGCGATACTGGCAGAAGACCCTCTTACAGATGGAGGAAATGGAGTCTCAGATCAGAGAGGAGATACGTAAAGGTAACACACACACACACACACACACACACACACACACACACACACACACACACACACACACACACACACACACACAGAGGTGCTGCCGGCCCAAGTTATTGAATGAGTCTTAACAGAGTGAAAATCTCATTTCGGCTTCTAAGTGTTCGCAGGAGGGTCGAGCAGACAGAGATGTATGTGTACTGAGTTTATTAGATGACTTCGTACTCGTAAAAGGAGAGATAAAAAAGAGTGAGGTGTGTGTGTGTGTGTGTGTGTGTGTGTTGTGTGTGTCTGGAGGGTCAAATATTTAGGACCGCACCTCTGAGTGCGAATCTGCAGATTTATTGTCCTCCGAATGCAGAATTGAGTGGAAACAAGGACATGAGAGTGGAACAGCTGAGCCGTGAAATGACCAGAAGGATGTGGCCCTGTAGGGGGTGGAGGAGGGGGGGGTGGTGGTGTTAGGGAAACAGGTGGGGCTCTGAGCCTGTCCTCACACCTGGGTCAATTCAGTATCTTCATTAGGTAACCCATTCAGAACGAGGGGTTGCTCACAGGTTACTCCAACACATATCTTTGTGGGGCCCTTGAACAAGGCCCTAAACCCTCATAAACCCCTGAACACTTGACCCTGTGCTCTGACCTCACAGATGCTTGTAAGTCACTTTGGATAAATGCCTTTTCAAAATGGCATTGTTATGTAAATGAGGAGAACATGCAAACTCCACCAGAAGGGAACCGTCCTTGCCCTGACTAGGAAACTTTCTTGGAGTTCATAATGAGAAGAAAAGGGAAGTCCTGAAGCTGCATGGTCCTTAAAAGCAGCATTGTGAAAATCCAAGCTGCCCAAGCAGTGGACCCTGAGGTACGCCGGTGACTAAAATATGATTTAAACCCAAAACCGGACTGTCATGTAAATGGTTCGTGGAAGAGAAATAAGTGTGTGAATGTAGGGGTGTGTTCCGTTATGGAATGCTCATGTAAGGGGGAGTTCTGTTCAAAAGGAATTTCATGTGGTCCCGCTGAACGCCACGGCCACCCACAGTCTCATTCGCTAGGAATGGTGTTTGTTCTCCACGTCGCGGTTCCTCCGCGATTAAACCCCTCCTCCCCAATATCCATTCTGACATGTTTCCACAGTGACCGGTTCTAAAAACACGAGCAAACACACTTTATTTCCTCCCCCTTTTGGATCCTGTGTCGAAAACAATACGAGGTGCCTCTCGCTTCCTGTCGTCTCCTTAAAGACTCCCACACTTTCACTCCCTGCAGGGCCGATCTAATAACTCGCCTCGATGCCGTAACTCGGATCAGGAGCAGAGAGGGGTATTGAAAGGCCATCTTTTAGGCCTCTAATAACCGTGTTCTCCAGCAGAGCGCCGACTCAGGGTTCCCGGGCCGAGCTTGTAGACTCGCTCATGGAACGGAACCAAGTTCCCATCCGGTTTTCTGACAGAAGTCAGAGTCGTAGCTCTCACTAAGCGCTCGGCCGAGGAGCCGCGAGAGCATTGTGTTTGTTTAACTGCATGTAATACGCGGCGTCTCGCGGAAGACCGCATGCCTGCTAATTTTAGACGAGATGCAGAATGCGGGACAGAAGGAGCGAATGTTGGAAAAGATTGGGAAATCACTGGGGAGAACAGAACCCCCCCCAAACACACACACAACACGCAGACACACAATCATCTTGCAGATTCATTACCTCTTTTTTCTCCCATGATGCCACAGACCACACGCTTTCACCATAGTGCACATTGTGTTTTGCAAGATTTGGCTTTGTTCATTTTGCAACGCATTAAAATTCCTCACAACACTCGCGCTGAAGGAAACCGGCAGCTGAACCGCTGCACAGACCCCAAGAAAGGCAGTTGTGAATGCGGCATGGTGCCCGCACCGCGAGTCGGCCTGCGTGAAACGGGAGACGGGGCGGGACGGAGCGTGCGGGGTCGGGATGGAAAGGCGTTCAGGTGACGCTGGTTAAGGGAACCGTGATCAAATAGGGTTTCTGGAATCGTACGTCATGCACATTCCCGGTAATGTGAAACCTAAGTGCATGGACGCGCGTCTGTGTGTGTGTGTGTGTGTGTGTGTGTGTGTGTGTGTGTGTGTGTGTTGGCGTGGGCGTGGTGGGACTTTGTGGTTCATGATGTTCACAGCTGACCAGCTCAGGACAGAAGTGTGAAGTATCCACAAATTAGAATCTAATAAAACGAATTGGACAATTAGTGGTGTGTGTGTGTGTGGATTTATATATGTTTGTGTGAGTGTGTGTGTGTGTGTGTGTGTGTGTGTGTGTGTACATATGTTTGTGCGTGTGGTGTTTGGATTTATACATGTGTTCGTGTTTGTGTGTGTGTGTGCATGTGTAGTGTGTGTGTGTGTGTGTGTGTGTACATACGTTCGTGCGTGTGGTGTTTGGATTTATACATGTGTCCGTGTGTGTGTGTTTGTGTGTGTGCATGTGTAGTGTGTGTGTGTGTGTGTGTGTGTGTACATACGTTCGTGCGTGTGGTGTTTGGATTTATACATGTTTGTGTGTGTGTGTTTGTGTGTGCATGTGTAGTGTGTTTGTGTGTACATAGGTGTGTGTGTGTGCATGTGTAGTGTGTTTGTGTGTACATAGGTGTGTGTGTGTGGTGTGTGGATTTGTAAATGTGTTTGTGTGTGCATGTGTAGTGTGTTTGTGTGTACATAGGTGTGTGTGTGTGTGTGTGTGGTGTGTGGATTTGTACATGTGTTTGTGTGTGCATGTGTAGTGTGTTTGTGTGTACATAGGGTGTGTGTGTGTGTGTGTGTGTGTGCATGTGTAGTGTGTGTGTGTACATAGGTGTGTGTGTGTGGTGTGTGGATTTCTACATGTGTTTGTGTGTGTATGTGTAGTGTGTTTGTGTGTACATAGGTGTGTGTGTGTGGTGTGTGGATTTATACATGTTTGTGTGTGCATGTGTAGTGTGTTTGTGTGTACATAGGTGTGTGTGTGTGAATGTGGTGTATGGATTTATACATGTGTGTGCATGTGTAGTTTGGTTATTACTGTGTGTGTGTTCCTTAATGTGTGTGTATATATGTATATGTTCACACGTGTATATGGGTGTGTGTTTCTTTTGTGTGTATAATTGTGTAGTGTGTTGTAGGTGTGTGTGTATGAGTGTGTCTAGTGTGCATAATTTGTCCGTGTGTGTGTGTGAGTAAATTTGATTGTTCTAAATTTGTGCTGCACCATCCTTCACACAAACATACAGTATGTTAATGTGTGTGTGTGTGTGTGTGTGTGTGTGTAACAGGTTTCGCAGAGCTTCAGACTGATATGACTGACCTGACTAAAGAGCTGAACCGCAGCCAGGGGATCCCGTTCCTCGAGTACAAACAGTTTGTCACTCGCACCTTCTTCCCAAAGGTAACGCCGCTGACCTCTGGCTTCTATATCTATCTATAACTGAGCTTATATATATATATATTTTTTTTTTTATTTATTTATTTTTTTTATTGAGAAGTCATGATACAAATATAGAAAGTAGTACCGAATATTTACCAGACTTCAAAAAAGATTTTACCCCATTTTTATCCCCAAGACAAAACACCTAGTAAAAAATAAATAAATCACACACCCATACATGAATGTAAGATACTAATAAAAGTGTAAAAAAAAAATAGATAGATAAATAAATAATAAAAATAAAATAACTAAATAAAATAAAATAATAATAAATAAATAAAATAAATAAAAATAATAATTAATAAATAAAATAAAAAAATTAAATAAATAAATATAAAAAATGTAATAAATAAAAATAAAAAAGGGGGAAGGTAAGATGAAAGAGGGGAGGGAACTAGAAGGAGGAAAGGTAGAATGATTAGTCAGCAGGCAAAGATTGAAGAGCTTTGAAATAAGAAAGAAATGGTTCCATTTACAGTAAAATTGATTATAACTGAGCTTATAAACCACTAAAGAACCCTATAGAACCAGTTCTGAAAGTTAAGTTCATCCATGAAAAAGGAAGATAAAGCCCACCGTGATACGACCCCCGTAACTCCGCCTCTCTCTGGTGTAGCTTCCATGTAGCATCATCAGCATGATGAATCATGAAGAACCTCGTGATTCAGACACTCCAGGAGAAGAATGTACACAGAAGAAAACGTTGCAGGTTCTGAACTTATTTCTTCACCTCAGAACCTGATGGAGGAGATTTTAGGACAATCCTGATTTACATACCATCCTCGTCAGGACCCTGAGGTCCATATATGGGCGTGATGAGGACTACAGAACGAGGACCTCAGAGCTCTATATGGTTTATTATGCAGCAGATGTATACACTCAGTGAGACGCTGCACACACGAGGCATTATAAAGGTTTATAAAGGAGCAACAAGGTTAGGAATGTTTATCAGCACCACAGTCCCAGCGGCCCACGGGCTGAGAATGACCGCTGTGAGAAATGCAGGAGAACCAACTGGAAATGGACCGAGTTTAGTTGATTTCCAGATGTGCTGTGTGTGTGTGTGTGTGTGTGTGTGTGTGTGTGTGTGTGTGTTTTATGTCTGACTTACTGTTATGTTTTCAGCCCAGAGGGACAAACTGTCTGCATGTTTTTTTCAACTGGTGTTAAAAAAACCGCAAGCATTACAGTTTCCATCCCCACCGTCTGAACAATAGTGGGCATGTAGACAAGAACACACACACACACACACACACACACACACACACACACACACACTGACCTTGGGAGCCTAGTCATAAGTAGGTTGTAAGTAGGGAAAAGTGTGTAATGACTAATGTTTTGTAATGGGATGGATTTCTGTGTGTGTGTGTGTGTGTGTGTGTGTGTGTGTGTGTGTGTGTGTGCTGATGAAACACAGCATGAACTGAAACATAAATACTTTTATTCTGACCTCAGCACTTTTCACACTATTGAAAGCGTGTGATCAGTGTGCAGCTCAGTTCTTTTCCTTGTCCACATCTTCTTATCATATTCGTGTGTGGTGTGTGTGTGTGTGTGTGTGTGTGTGTGTGTGTGTGTGTGTGTGTGTGTGTGTAGATGTCTTTGGACTATGAGAGGACTCTGATTCAGCCCATATACGAAAACGATGCTCTGGGACCGAGGGCTCTTCCTGAAACCCATCCGCTCCTGCAGGACTGGCAGGTATATACCAAACTCCCCCCCCCCACACACACACACATGCACAAAAACACTCAGACGCATGAGATGCACACTACAGATGTACTGCAAGAATGTAATGCAGCTGAGTTTGCAGAAAGTGAGAGTTTGCTGCAGAAAATAACGACGAGGTCGTCGTCTGACACAACATCCCATTACGCCGTGATTAATGGATGCATCTGTATGGAGTGTGTGTGTGGGTGTGTGTGGGTGTGTGCACGCATGTGTGTGTGCATGTGTGGGTGTGTGCGCGCGTGCACGTGTTAAACACAGATTTCAGGTCAGGAGACGGGGGGCTCGTCTGCAGCAGTGATGAAGTGTTTCGCGCCGGCGATTCGCTTTAAAAGAAGCGCCGACTGTTTTTTTTCAAATTATTTTCTTTTCTCACGTCAGCAAACATAAATCATCCCTCTCCCCCACCCCCACCTACCCCCCACACACCACCTCACAGGGCCTCGCTCCATTTCTATCAGGAACATATGGGAAGCGTCCTCGGGCCTCGCTCCGTTATGGCTCGGCTGAGCGCGGTGGTAAAAGCCTTAAAGATAATAAAGATGACTCTGAATCGATTGCATTCACAGTCATTTAGCCCGAAAGTCGGAGGAGGTCCCAGTTTTTTAAAAGTCCAGATCTGTGTTGGTTCGAATCTGAGATTTAAATGTGTTTTTATTGATGAAGAACGGGATTTTATACCATTCACTTCTGATTGAACTGACTCACAGAATCAAGTGATTTCGGTACATCATTTTGACACATCCATCCATCCATCCATTATCTTCCGCTTTATCCTGTACTAGAGTCACGGGGGGTTCACAATGCGCATCATGGGGAAAACGTTTCGGGCGCTGGACAGGGCGCCCACCTATCGCTGGGCACACACTCACTCACACAGACACACTCTATATTGGTCAATTTGGAATATGTTTGACATTGACATGTTTTTGGACTGTTGGAGGAAACCGGAGAACCCGGAGGAAACCCACGCGGACACAGGGAGAACATGGAAACTCCACCCAGATTGGGATTCGAACTGGGGATCCCTAGTGCTGAGAGGAGAACATGCTAACCACTAAGCCACCACGCCACCCTCACTCTCATTCCCTCTCTGTAAATTTTAGAAGTAGTAAAATACCATCTCCATGCTGGCGGTCTGAACCAGATGGGACCTGTCCCCAAGATGACCCGCCCACCACTGCAACACAAACCAATCACCTTCAGTTGGTAGCTTTTCATTAAGAAGCGATGCGTGATGTTGAGTGACACAATCACAAACACATTCCCCACGCGGAACCCAGCAGAACTTCACTGCAAACTCCAGCAAGCATCGTATGTCAGCCCTCAGATCTAACGCCCCGCCCAGTGCCTTTAAAATCCTAATTTTAAAACCCTAATTTTGACACAGTGAATCCCAATTAGGCGGCACGGTGGCTTAGTGGTTAGCATGTTCTCCTCTCAGCACTAGGGATTCCCGGTTCGAATCCCCATCTGGGTGGAGTTTCCATGTTCTCCCCGTGTCCGCGTGGGTTTCCTCCGGGTTCTCCGGTTTCCTCCCACAGTCCAAAAACATGGATCAAGTTAATTGAGTTCTCCAAATTGCCCCATATAGAGTGTGTTTGTGTGAGTGAGTGTGTGCCCAGCGATGGATTGGCGCCCTGTCCTGGGTCTATCAGCCCAGCGGCCGAGACGTTCTCCCCTGGATGGGCATGGGGAACCCCACCGTGACCCTAATAGAGGATAAAGCATAAGATAATGGATGAATGAATGAATCCCAATTAATCTCTCATCTCTCTCTCTCTCTCTCTCTCTCACAGCAGTCTAACTCCACCAGACCTAACGTAGAGGAAGGAATCACTCTGTTCTCCACCCTCCTGAATAACAAACACTTCCTCATCACTTTCGTTCACGCTCTGGAGCAGCAGAAAGACTTTGCCGTGCGAGACAGGTATGTGAGACGGCGCCTGATATTTATTTTGCGCTGCTTTCCATTTTAATCCTCGTCCCACTTTCGCAGGTGCAATCTGGCCTCGCTGCTCACAATCGCCCTCCATGGTAAGCTTGAGTACTACACCAGCATCATGAAGGAGCTGCTGGTGGATCTGATCGACGCTTCTGCGTCTAAGAACCCAAACTGATGCTGCGGCGCACGGAGTCAGTGGTGGAGAAGATGCTCACCAACTGGATGTCCATCTGCATGTACAGCTACCTAAAGGTGGGTGAGACGGGGACAGTCACATGTTTCTATATGTCCGTTTTTTCGGTTTTTAAACCAAACTGCCTTTTCAGGAGACGGTTGGAGAACCGTTCTTCCTCCTGCTGTGTGCCATCAAACAGCAGATCAACAAAGGTTCGACCGACGCCATTACGGGGAAGGCGCGCTACACCCTGAACGAGGAGTGGCTGCTGCGGGAGAACATCGAGGCCAAAGCGCTGGTGAGCTTCTCCATCTCCAGATCAGTTGACACATCAGGTTCTATCTTCCAGTCGGTCAGAACCTAACGCTGTTCATTTCTTCATGCTGTTTTTTAGAACATCAACGTCTCCTTCCAAGGTTTCGGGATGGACTCGGTGAGCGTGCGTGTCATGAACACCGACACCATCTGCCAGGTGAAGGAAAAGATTCTGGAGGCGTTCTATAAGAACCTGCCGTTCTCCCAGTGGCCGCGAGAGGAGGATGTGGAATTAGGTGGGGCATCAGCGTTTACACCCCTGTGTTATTCGGGTCTCTGAGGTGGGACGGGTGTTTGCAGCACTGCAGGGTGTGATGTTCTGATGGTCTGGTTCTTCTCCTCAGAGTGGTTTCCTGGTGGAGGCTGCAAAAGCCGAATACTTCAGGATCTCGATAACACGTCTGTCATGGAGGACGGGAGAAAGAAGCTCAACACTGTACAATATTACCAGGTGTGTGTCCGTGTGTGTGTGTGTGTGTGTGTGTGTGTGTGTGTGTGTGTGTGTGTGTGTGTGTGTGTTCATGTGTGTGATGAGACCGCTCATGTGTGCAGTGTATCTGCGCTCATACGTGTGAATGTGTGTATATGCATGTGCACATGTATACGTGTGTGTGTGTGTGTGTGTATATATATATATATATATATATATATATATATATATATATATATATATATATCCATCCATTATCTTCCGCTTGTTCCTCTACTAGGGTCGTGGGGAGGGGTTCCCCATGCCCATCCAGGGGATAACGTTTCGGGCGCTGGGCAGATACACCCAGGACAGGGCGCCAATCTATCACTGGGCACACACTCACTCACACAAACACTCTCTATATGGGGCAATTTGGAGAATTCAATTGACCTTGATCCATGTTTTTGGACTGTGGGAGGAAACCGGAGAACCAGGAGGAAACCCACGCAGACACGGGGAGAACATGGTAACTCCACCCAGATGAGGATTCGAACCGGGAATCCCTAGCACTGAGAGAAGAACATGCTAACCACTAAGCCACCGTGCCACCCTGTGTGTATGTGTGGGTGTGTATGTATATATATATATATATATAGTATGTATATATATATGTATATATGTGTGTGTGGGCATTTGTGTGTGTGTGTGTGCATGCATCTGTAATAAACATTAAGTATGTGTCAGGTTTCTGTGTATACAGTCGTGATCCTGAGCTCTGAGCACCGTGACCGTTCAGCTTGAGAGGTGCCACAGGGAATGAGCCATGAAAAGTGTGTGTGTGTGTGTGTGTGTGTGTGTGTGCTCGTACATGCGTGTAAGCATACAGAAGAGCTCCATTCGTGGTTCAGTAACAAAGCTGTCGAACTCATTACACAGTTATTTAAACTCCTCCGACTCAATGAGAACCTGCGTCTCACGTGAGTGGAGCTGTAAACCTCTGACCTTCATGACCCCTAAGCTTCTGACCTCTCACCCCTGACAGATTCCTGACGCGGCGTCGCTGGCCATGAGCATGAAAGACAACCGGGAGAACACACTGGGCCGAGGTAGTGACCGTATGTGTGTGTCTGTGTGTGTGTGTGTGTGTGTGTGTTGACCCAGTGATCTTATTTACTGAGAGACACAACCGTCTCCCTCAGAGTCCATTCATCAGTCGATAGATGAATAATGACCTGATCACTGTGTAGTGTCATGTGTATTACGAGTAACCAATCAAATGGTAGTATATAAACATTAAAATAGCTCTTTATCTTTAGGAATTCATTCATTCATTCATTATCTCCCGCTTTATTCTCTATTAGGGTCGCGGTGGGGTTCCCCATGCCCATCCAGGGGAGAACGTCTCGGGCGCTGGGCAGATACACCCAGGACAGGGCGCCAATCCATCGCTGGGCACACAGTCACTCACACAGGCACACTCTATATGGGGCAATTTGGAGAACTCAATTGACCTTGATCCATGTTTTTGGACTGAGGGAGGAAACCGGAGAACCCGGAGGAAACCCACGCGGACACGGGGAGAACATGGAAACTCCACCCAGATGGGGATTCAAACCGGGAATCCCTAGTGCTGAGAGGCGAACGTGCTAACCACTAAACCACCGTGACGCCTTTCTTTAGGAATTGATGATTATAATAATAATAATAAAAATAATAATAATAATAATAATAATAATAATAATAATAATATTAATAATATTTACTCAGAAGCAGCACTCTGGGGCACGGTAGCTCAGTGGTTAGGGTGTTGGGCTATCAATCTGAAGGTTGTGGGTTCAAATCCCAGGTCCACTGAAGTTACCAATGTAGGTTCTTGAGCAAGACCCTTAACCCTCATTGCTCCAGGGATGTTGTGATTAACCCTGTGCTCACCTTGTATGTCACTTTGGATAAAAGCGTCCAATAAATGACCAAATGTAATGTTGAAAGAACCGTTTATTTAGTGGGTGGTTTACTGGCTACTTTATGATACCATGTTATGATTATTATATGATTTATTATACCACCTTATTTCTGCACCACCATACTCCACCTACCATAAAGCCGCAGTAACGTGGACTGCAGAGCAGGGATCATTTGGGTGGTGGATGATTCTCAGTACTGCAGTGACACTGACATGGTGATCATGAATCAGAATACTTTACTGATCTCAGGGGGCAAGTTGCAGAAGTTGATGGTATGTCAGTGTGTGTTGTGCAGCTGGAGTTTAAACCCTCACTTACTGTACACTCTATTACACACCTCCACCTTATTGCTCCACATTGTAGATGTTAAATCAGAGACATTAGGTCATCTGTTGCTCTACCGTTTGTGTTAGTCATCCTCTAATCCTTCATCAGTAAGAGAAGACACCACCTACAGGATGCTGGTGGCTGGACAGTTTTCTCAGTCCTGTAGTGATTAAAACCTGCAGCACTGCTGTGTCTGATTCGTACCAGCACCACCACCCTGTCAGTGTCTCTGCAGTACTGGGAATCATCCACCACCCTAATAATACCTGCACTGTGGGGGTCCTGATCATCAGAGAACATACCAACGAATGGACTACAATCTGTAATTCAAGAACTACAAAGTCCCTCTACATGTATGGCAGGTGGAATTGATGGTCTAGAAACAGGGAGGTGGTCTAATAAAGTGGCCCGTGGGTGTCTGTTGTTGGAAAAACAGAACCGTAGAGACAAATCATTTTTCGTTAAGGTTCTGTACAATGTTTGGAGTATTTTTAAGCTTGTTTGAATAACATTCTAAATTCCTGGTCTTGTTTCTTTGCAGCTAAAGATCTGGACACCGAGAAATATGTACATCTGGTGAGTGTTAACACCTCCACCCCCCCCATCATTTACCCCCAAACAAACCTTCCTGATAGGTGGCACAACCTGCTGTGCACTCAATCCAGCAGTCTCCTGATGAGGCGTCGGGTCGATGAGAACTCGCGCATCAAACACACACACACACGGAACACTTCACCTTTATTACTCATTACATCATTAGCTGTTCCCTTAAGGCTCTTTGTGGATGAAATGTGGGGTTAACCCCCTGAATGGGTCACTCTGGGTTTCTTGCACATTTGCATTACATTTAGTCATTTAGACGCTTTTATCTGAAGCATCACGGAGAACATCTGCTGCGATGGAGCGTCTTTAATTCACCAAGGATGTTTTTTTCTGAGGCGGCACGCTGGCTTAGTGGTTAGCATGTAGTCCTCTCAGCGCTAGGGATTCCCATTTTAAATCCCAATCTGGATGGAGTTTCCATGTTCTCCCTGTGTCTGCGTGTGGGTTTCCTCCGGGTTCTCTGGTTTACTCCCACAGTCCAAAAACATGGATCAAGTCAATTGAATTCTCCAAATTGCCCCATATAGAGTGTGTCTGTGTGAGTGAGTGTGTGCCTAGCAATAGATTGGGTCTATCTGCTCAGCGCCCGAAACGTTCTCCCCTGGATGGACATGGGGAACCCCCCGCCACCCTGTGTGAGATATGAGGAGAACATGCTAACTGTATTGATCGGAATTCAAACCCAGGGTCTGTCACTGAGCACTATAGTATTAATTGAGAACTGAACCCAGGGTCTGTATCTGTTATCCATTCAGCGCCCGTATTAATTGGGAAAACGTTGAGGATGTCATCCATTTAGACACGGGGAGAACATACCCTATGCAGATGGGGGACATGGGGAATCCCCCACGAACATACCAACCACCACTAGTAGACACGGGGATAGAACATACCAACTATGGCAGTATTAATCGGGAACCGAACCCAGGGTCTGTCACTGAGGATGTCATCCATGGGGAGAACATACCAATATGACAGGATGGATGGGGGATGGGATTAATCGGGAACCGAACCCTGGGTCTGTCACTGAGGATGTCATCCATGGGGAGAACATACCAACTATGACAGGATGTCATCCATGGGGAGAACATACCAACTATGGCAGTATTAATTGGGAAGTGAACCCAGGGTCAGTCACTGAGGATGTTATCCATTCAGACATGGGGAGAACATACCAACTATGCCAGTATTGATTGAGAACCAAACCCAGGGTCTGTCACTGAGGAGGTCATCCATTCAGACATGGGGAGAACATACCAACTATGGCAGTGTTAATTGGGAATTGAACCCAGGGTCTGTCACTGAGGATGTCATCCATGGGGAGAACATACCAACTATGACAGGATGTCATCCATGGGGAGAACATACCAACTATGGCAGTATTAATTGGGAATTGAACCCAGGGTCTATTATATGGGGCGTTCCATCATCACAGGTTTAGCAGCCAGTAGATGTCCTCATTCATGGTTACCATGGTTTTCGGTCAGTTTACAGCCGCGGTCAAGGCTTTCGACAAGGTTTTGGAACGTCTGTGGGATTCTGTGACTAGTGACCCTTCCCCAAAAGGGTCAGCTGGACCCACAGCCCGGTTCACGTCTGACCCTGTGTGCCGGTGCAGGTGCTGCCCCACGATGAGCTCGCAGAGACGAAGAGGTCTCACCGGCACAGTCACAGGAAGAAGGTGCTACCCGAGATCTACCTGACCCGCCTCCTCTCAACCAAGGTACCGCTCCACCTGCTACGCCGTTTAGTTTTCGGGCCGTGGCTGTGTCAGTGCCTCTTAACGTTTAACGGTCCTCCGTTATCGCAGGGAACCCTGCAGAAGTTCCTGGACGACCTCTTCCAGGCCGTCCTTAGCATCCCGCCGGAGAAGCCGCCGCTGGCCGTCAAGTACTTCTTCGACTTCTTGGAGGAGCAGGCTGACCGGAGGGGGATCACGGACCCCGACACGCTGCACATCTGGAAGACCAACAGGTAGTTTGGGGGATGGTCTGCTTTCTTTAGATGGTACGTTTTTATTTTAATCCCGACGACTGCGAAGTCCAACACCTGAGCCGCGCGCTCTGTAATTACACCCGCCAGCTCCTTCACACGCTGCCAACGCTGCCTTCTGCTTTTCACTCTGCCGACGCCGCTGCCAGCTTCCCGCGCTGCCGGGGGGACGGGGTTCAGCTATTTTTTTCAGAGGTCGTGAGTTTGTGCCGCACAAATAACGCTGGATTTCAATCACTATAATTAGACATGGTTTCATCCCCGCAGTCTGTTCCAGTCCAAGTGCAACGCTGTACGCCATTAATGTACTTATTCTGGGATTTAGTTCTTCCTCATATGTACTTTATCAGCGGCTTAGTGGTTAGCACGTTCGCTTCTCAGCACTAGGCATTCCTGGTTCGAATCCCCATCTGGGTGGAGTTTCCATGTTCTCCCCGTGTCCGCGTGGGTTTCCTCCGGGTTCTCCGGTTTCCTCCCACAGTCCAAAAACATGGATCAAGTCAATTGAGTTCTCCAAATTGCCCCATATAGAGTGTGTCTGTGTGAGTGAGTGTGTACCCAGCGATGGATTGGCGCCCTGTCCTGCGTGTATCTGCCCAGCGCCCGAGACGTTCTCCCCTGGATGGGCATGGGGAACCCCACCGCGACCCTAATAGAGATAATGAATGAATATTATGTTATATATTATTCCCGGTTTGAATCCCAATCTGGGTGGAGTTTCCATGTTCTCCCCGTGTCCACGTGGGTTTCCTCCGGGTTCTCCGGTTTCCTCCCACAGTCCAAAAAACATTGATCAAGTCAATTGAGTTCTCCAAATCGCCCCATATAGAGTGTGTTTGTGTGAGTGTGTGTGTGCCCAGCGATGGATTGGCGCCCTGTCCTGGGTCTATCTGCCCAGCGCCCGAGACGTTCTCCCCTGGATAGGCATGGGGAACCCCACCGCGACCCTAATAGAGGATAAAGCAGGAGATAATGAATGAATATTATGTTATTATATTATTCCCGGTTTGAATCCCAATCTGGGTGGAGTTTCCATGTTCTCCCCGTGTCCGCGTGGGTTTCTTCCGGGTTCTCCGGTTTCCTCCTACAGTCCAAAAACATTGATCAAGTCAATTCTCCAAATTGCCCCATATAAAGTGTGTTCGTGTGAGTGAGTGTGTGTCCAGTGATAGATTGGCGCCCTGTCCTGGGTGTATCTGCCCAACGCCCAAAACGTTCTCCCCTGGAACCCCCCCCCCGCGACCCTAATAGAGGATAAAGTGGAAGATAATGGATGGATGTACTTTATTAACGTATTAACGAGCTCAGTGTCATGGTTCTCACTCCTTCACCTCTCTGTGGTCCCTCAGCCTGCCGCTGCGCTTCTGGGTGAACATCCTGAAGAACCCGCAGTTCGTCTTCGACATCGATAAGACGGATCACATGGACGCTTGTCTGTCAGTCATCGCTCAGGCTTTCATCGACGCCTGCTCCATCTCTGACCTACAGCTGGGAAAGGTAGGTGCAATGATGCACTCGAACCCAAACTCTTCCATAGCTCTTTTCATCTTTAATTCACCTTCAGGTTTGTTTTTGGTCTGTAATTTTAGGCATGGGGAGAACATGCAAACTGTTGGTATTAATTGCCACACAAGTATTAGGGTTCATTAGGGTTAACTGGAACTTCTTATTTTGTGGTGTGTGTGTGAAAATGTGTTGAACACAACATGACCAATAGTATTAAGACACCTCCAGTAGCACCAAACTGAATGACATCACACATTATGCTTCAGTGCAGTAGTTGCGGTTTTAATATCAGTTGTGATGTTATTCGTGGTAACACATGATGTCATGGTGCAGGTGCTTTTATCCAAAGAAACCTTCAAGTATCCCAACATTTTTGAGGTCAAAGCGCAGGGTCAGTCATGACATAGCGCCCCCTGGAGCAATGAGGGTTTACCGATTTGATGGATTTGAACCTCAGTTAATATGTCTTTTATTATTTACATATGAATTATATTTCGTTTCTTGAGAACATACGGCATGGTGGCTTAGTGGTTAGCACGTTCTCCTCTCAGCGTTAGGGATTCCCGGTTCGAATCCCAATCTGGGTGGAGTTTCCATGTTCTCCCCGTGTCCGCGTGGGCTTCCTCTGGATTCTCCGGTTTCCTCCCACAGTCCAAAAACATGGATCAAGTTCAATTGAATTCTCCAAATTGCCCCATATAGAGTGTGTCTGTGTGAGTGCGTGCCCAGCGATGGGTTGGCGACCTGTCCTGGGTCTATCTGCCCAGCGCCTGAAACGTTTTCCCCCCACCGCGACTCTAATAGAGGATAAAGCAGAAGGTAATGGATGGATGGATGGATGGATGGATGGGAACATACAGCTACCCTGATGCCTTAGCCTGTTGCCTAGCAACATATAAACCAAATCCTAAGTGGAGTTTGCGGTGAAGTATTAGGGAGGTTCTGCGTCAACGTGCCAACATTAATGATCCGGTTTCTAATCACGTCTAATGATCTCAGTGATTGGTATTCATGCTGTGCATGTCGTGAGGGGGCTGTGATGTCACGCATATCGTCACGGTGACAACGGTCCGACTGTACCTGTACAAACGACGTTTGCAGCGTCTCCTTCGTCCCATCAGTGATAGGATAGAGAGTTCTCGGGGCACTGTTGCGGATAATAGAGAAGAATAAGGGTCGGGGGTCATCAGACAGACGGTGGGAGAGCGGGCGGAGGTGTGAGACGGAGACGGAACGGCGCTAACAAGGTCCCGTTTCACAATTACTGTTTGAATGATTAATTATGCCTTAAACGTCTGACTCAGCTGTAATTAGCCTCCTGTTTCTCAACACGGAGGATAATGTGAGGCTTGGATCCGTAATCACACGTCATCCTCCGCTCAGATTCAAACCAGCCATCCATCCGCCCACTAAATGAGGCTATTCAAACCTCTAACGAATGGACATCCCATCAGAGTACAGAGCTTTAGAACAGAGTGACCACAAGAAATATAAAAACACCTTTATTTTTTATACAGTTTACTTTACGGTGAAACCTTGATATTCTGCTTGCAGCAGCCCACAGTGAAGCACGGTGGAGGTGGAGGATATTCAGCAGGGAAGCTACTTTAGATGTATTAGGAGTCTCTGTTGTGACTGTGCTTTACTTTAGTCCTTTAGGGTGTGGTAGCTCAGTGGTTAGGGTGTTGGGTTATCAATGTGAAGGTTGGGGGTTCAAATCCCAGGTCCACTGAAGTTACCAATGTGGGTCTTTGAGCAAGACCCTTAACCCTCATTGCTCCAGGGATGTTGTGATTAACCCTGTGCTCTCACCCCAACCATAAAATTGGGATACTTGTAAGTCACTTTGGATAAAAGCGTCTGCTAAATGACCAAATGTAAATGTAATGTAGTCCTGCTTTCCATCCATTCGCTTCCACTTAATCGTATATTAGGCTTACTCACACTATATAGGGGCAATTAACTCCATGTTTTTGGACTGTGGGAGGAAGAGAATATAGAAACTCCACCCAGATAATCCAATTTATTTGTCTAAAAACAATTCAGGAACACAAACTGGAAGCTTTAGGATTTAATGCAGGTTTGTAGTGGGTACGATGTTTCGCCGTCAATCTGAAAACTGTGGGGTCTTGGGCCTTAATGGTCCAGGGGGCGCTATTTCAACCATGCCGAATTTACACCGGCTTTAGTGTTAGATTAACTGATTGGATAAAAGCGTCTGCCAAATAAATGTAAATGTAATGCAGTCCTGCTTTCCATCTATTCGCTTCCACTTAATCGTATATTAGGCTCATTCACACTATAGAGGGGCAATTAAGTCCATGTTTTTGGACTGTGGGAGGAAGAGAATATAGAAATTCCACCCAGATACCCAGAAACTCCACCACTATGCCACCCTTATGCCACCCTTAGTCGTACTTTAATTAGCTCAGTGAATCTAACACTAAACCCGGTGTAAATTCGGCATGATTTGCCCCATAGGCGGGGCGACTTTGCGTCCTGTCAGAATGCAGTGGAAACGAGCAGCTGTTTGTTTTTTCCACACGATCTGAAAAACCTGACAGGCAGCTTCATGAAGTTTTTCGTCGCCAGATGTTTCACACATGTCCCAGATTTGACGAGGTGTCATTTCCACCCAAAACCACGGTGTGAGAGGAGGACATAACCGCTTCGGTTTCCAACTTAATTGTCTTAAAACAATGCAGGAACACAAACAGGAAGCTTTAGGATTTAATGCAAGTCTGTAGTGGGTGCGATGTTTCGCCGTCATTCTGAAAGCTGTGGGGTCTTGGGCCCTTTTTGCTTCAGGGGGCGCTGTCTCAACCCTGCGTTTTAACCCTTACGTCTTACGTCATTTATGGCCTTACGTTTTTTGCCATAAATACGTCTTTATAGCCTTACGTCTTTTTGCTATAATTACGTCTTACGTCTTTTTTGCCAAAAATGACGTCTTACGTTTTTTTTTCCATAAATACGTCTTACTATAGCCTTACATTTTTTTTTCCATAATTATGTCTTTTTTAAATGAAAATGATGTTTTACTATAGCTTTACGTTTTTTTTACCATAAATAAATAGCCTTACATTTTTTTTTACATTATTACCTCTTACTATGGCCTTACGTTTTTTTGCCATAAATACGTCTTACTAAAGCCTTATGTTTTTTCTATAATTACGTCTTACTATAGCCTTACGATTTTTTGCCACAAATACGTCTTACTAAAGCCTTACGTTTTTTTTCCATAAATACGTCTTAATATAGCCTTACATTTTTTTTGCCATAGTTACGT
>JAFMOC010001271.1:0-26859 GCA_019802505.1 Corydoras sp. C115
ATTGGCCAGGAATTATTTAAAATGGAGTGTTGCAAAATGGAAGACTGTTCTGTGGTCGGATGAGTCACTATTTGAAGTTCATTATGGAACACTGGGACGCCATGTCATCCGGACCAGAGAGGACAAGGATAACCCAATTTGTTATAAACGCTCCGTTCAAAAAAAAAAAAAGCTTTTGAACATAAATGAGAAACTTTTATTTTTTATTCTAAATGCCAGTCGTCCACTAAAGCAACGAAATCATCCTTATTGCAGGTAATGGTAACTTTTTCTTGTGATCTTTGTTGATCTACACTTCTAGTGTGAAACATATCTTTCCTCCCCGTCGGGGACTCGAACCCGGTCTTCCGCGTGACAGGCGGAGATACTGTCCACTACACTGACGAGGAGATACAAACAAACAAACTGCATCAGGTCGACAATATCAAAGTTGGAATGAATATTGGTATGAACGTTGATAAAGGTTACAGGCATTCGAAACACTGCATATGCTCATTATACTGACTTTAGGACAACACGTCAGAATTTTGAATCGTTTCAAACGACACCACATTAAGCGCCATCTACTGGTCAAATCAAAACAACTACACAAGGTCTAAACCAAGGAGCTATTAAAGGTGAAATTAAACAAAAGCCTATCAAATTAGCATATAAAGGCAAGTTTGCATGAAAACATTTCTGTTGATGTAAAATGTAGAACATTTCTGTTGCTGTAGACGATTTCTTGATATTTATACTGTTAACTATGACTGTGCAACAACTGGATAGGCCACCGTGAAGCAACAAAATCATCCTTATTGCAGGTAACTTGAGATATTTGTTGATCTACACTAAATGGTAACTTTGTTGATCTACACTACTAGTGTAAAACATATCCTTGCTCCCCATCGGGGAATCGAACCCTGGTCTTCCGCGTGACAGGCGGAGATATTGTCCACTATTCTAACGAGGATACATGAAAAAGATAACCTGCATCAGTTCTGTAACAAGGTGACGATAAATGGGATGGGACCAGGGGCGTCAATAGACCTGGGATAGGGGCTATAGCCCCGGTTGTTTTGTCAGTAGCTCAGGATCATATTGAGATCAGCTTTCTCCTTTCTTTCGGGACCAAACGATGGAAACATCGTCAGCTGTTTGTGTTTCTAAGCTCTCTGTGTGTGTATCTGCAGTTTTTTTTCATATATTTAAATATTTGTTTAGATATATATATATATATATATATATATATATATATATATATATATATATATATATATATAAAATTTTTTATACTTTTTTTATTTTTATTCTTGCTTCTGTGTTTTTTCTTATTTGTGTTTGATTTTTTTTTAATTTCATAAATATCAATAAAGCTCACTTCTCTTATTCTTGAGAATGTATTTTTTTTTTTTAAGTTTTTGAGCATAAATGAGAAACTTTTATATTTTATTCCAAATGCCAGTCATCCACTGAAGCAACGAAATCATCCTTATTGCAGGTAACTTTTTCTTGAGATCTTTGTTGATCTGCAGTAAATGGTAACTTTGTTGATCTACACTACGAGTGTAAAACATATCCTTCCTCCCCGTCGGGGAATCGAACCCCGGTCTTCCGCGTGACAGGCGGAGATACTGTCCACTATGCTAACGAGGATACACGAAAACACAACCTGCATCAGTTCTGTAACAGGGAGACGATAAATGGGATGGGACCAGGGGCGTGATTAGACCTGGGCTTTAGGGGCTATAGCCCCGGTTGTTTTGTCAGTAGCTCAGGATCATATTGAGATCAGCTTTCTCCTTTCTTCCGGGACCAAACGATGGAATCATCGTCAGCTGTTTGTGTTTCTAAGCTCTCTGTGTGTGTGTGTAAGCTCTATGTGTGTATCTGCAGTTTTTTTCGTATACTTAAATATTTGTTTAGATATATATATATATAATTTTATATACTTTTTTTATTTTTATTCTTACCTCTGTTTTTTCTTATTTGTGTATGATTTTTTTTTTATTTCATGAATATCAATAAAGCTCACTTCTCTTATTCTTGAGAGTCTATTTTTTTTTTTAAGATTTTGAACATAAATGAGAAACTTTTATATTTTATTCCAAATGCCAGTCATGCACTGCAGCAAAGAAATCATCCTTATTGCAGGTAACTTTTTCTTGAGATCTTTGTTGATCTACACTAAATAGTAACTTTGTAGATGTACACTACTAGTGTAAAACATATCCTTCCTCCCCGTCGGGGAATCGAACCCCTGTCTTCCACGTGACAGGCGGGGATACTGTCCACTATACTAACGAGGATACACGAAAACACCCCTGAATCAGTTCTGTAACAGGGTGACGATAAATGGGATGGGCCCAGGGGTGTTATTAGACCTGGGCTTTAGGGGCTATAGCCCCGGTTGTTTTGTCAGTAGCTCAGGATCATATTGAGATCAGCTTTTTCCTTTCTTTCGGGACCAAACGATGGAATCATCGTCAGCTGTTTGTGTTTCTAAGCTCTCTCTCTGTGTGTCTAAGCTCTTTGTGTGTGTATCTGCAGTTCTTTTCGTATATTTAAATATTTGTTTATATATATATATATATATATATATATATATATATATATATATATATATATATATATATATATATATATATATATTATCTTGTAGACTTTTTTTATTTTTTTTCTTACTTCTGTGTTTTTTCTTATTTGTGTTTTCTTTATTTCATGAATATCAATAAAGCTCACTTCTCTTAGTCTTGAGAATCTATTTTTTTAAAAAGATTTTGAACATAAATGAGGAACTTTTATATTTTATTCCAAATGACAGTCATTCACTGAAGCAAGGAAATCATCCTTATTGCAGGTAACTTTTTCTTGAGATCTTTGTTGATCTGCACTAAATGGTAACTTTGTTGATCTACACCACTAGTTTAAAACATATCCTTCCTCCCCGTCGGGGGATCGAACCCCGGTCTTCCGCGTGACAGGTGGAGATACTGTCCACTATACTAACGAGGGCACACGTAAAAATGACCTGCATCAGTTCTGTAACAGGGTGACGATAAATGGGATGGGACCAGGGGCGTCATTAGACCTGGGCTTTAGGGGATATAGCCCCGGTTGTTTTGTCAGTATCATATTGAGATCAGCTTTCTCAGCAGCGGGACCGAACGAGGGAGTCACCGTCAGCTCAGCTGTTTGCGTTTCAAAGCTCTGTATGTGTGTGTGTGTGAGAGAGAGAGAGAGAGACAGACAGATTTTTTGCCAGTATCGGGAGTAAAGTTACCGTAATAACTGTATGTTGGCTGTAAAGAACAGCTTCTCAGCTTTTATAAACCGTCAGACTTTTTCTGAAGGCGCAAACTGTCGCAAAGGTTTGTCTGCTCACGTTTGTTTATTCAAGCATTATCAGCCAGAACAAACATTTATTAGAACTGAATGTGCTATCCACTGCTGACAGACATATTTCATATGATATTTAATTTTATCCAATATAACTAACAAATGATGAAATTTAATGAATGTAACAACAGTTTGAAAAATTGATACATACACTAATAAAAGGGCCATTTTTGAAGAGGACAGATGGGGAATAAGTTTCTAAACCCTGGGTGCAATTAAACAAAAGCCTAATTTCTGTCTATATCGGAGGTGGGGTAACAGGATGACGACATATGAGATGGGGCATTTGATTGACCATCACGACAATATAATAAACAGACAATATAATAAGTGCAATAACTGTTATGGAATTATGGTATATATATATATATATATATATATATATATATATATATATATATATATATATATATATATATATATATATATATATATTTGTGTATATGTTTTTCTTTATTTCTACTTCTGTGTTTTTACCTATTCGTTTTTTATATTATTGTTATTTTAATTTCATTAATATCAATAAAGTCCTCTTCTCTTCTAAAAACAAGATTTTGAACATAAATGTGAAACCTTTATTTTTTAATTGTAAATTCCTACCAGTCGTCCACGGAAGCAACTAAAGGATACTTATTGCAGATAATGGTAACGTTGTTGAGATCTTTGTTGATCTAGACTACTAGTGTAAAATACTCCCTTCCTCCTGTCGGGGAATCGAATCCCTGTCTTCCGCGTGACAGGCGGAGATACTGTCCACTATACTAACGTTTAAAACGACTCCACATTTAGCGCCATCTACTGCTCAAATCAAAACAATTACACAAGGACTGAACCAAGGAGCTATTAAACGTGCAATTAAACAAAGCCTATCAAATTAACATATGAAAGCAAGTTTGCATGAAAACATTTCTGTTGGTGTAAAATGTAGAACATTACTGTTGCTGTAGACGATTTCTTGATATTTATACTGTTAACTAAGACTGCAACAACTGGATAGACCATCGTGAAGCAACAAAATCATAAACAGACAATATAATGTATTCAATAACTGTATAATGGTACAATAGCATATTTATCTGCAGTTTTTTTCGTATATTTTAACTATTTATTTATATATATATATATATATATATATATATATATATATATATATATATATATATATATATATATATATATATATATATATATATATATAATTTTGTATATATCTTTTTTATTTTTATTCTTACTTCTGTGTTTTTTCTTATTCGTCTTTGATATTATTTTTTATTTTATTTTATTTTAATTATTTAATTTAATTATTTTATTATTTTTATTTTATTTTAATTTCATGAATATCAATAAAGTTCTCTTCTCTAATTCTTGAGAATCCTTTTTAAAAAAGATTTTGTACATAAATGAAAAAAAAAATTCTTATTCTAAATGCCAGTCGTCCATTGAAGCAAGGAAATCATCCTTATTGCAGGTAATAGTAACTTTTTCTTGAGATCTTTGTTGATCTACACTAAATGGTAACTTTGTTGATCTACACTGTAAAACAGTGATCTACACAGTGTAAAATATATCGTTCCTCCCCGTCGGGGAATCGAACCCCCGGTCTTCCGCGTGACAGGCGGAGATACTGTCCACTATACTAACGAGGATATACAAAGAAATACCAGCATCAGTTCTATAACAGGGTGAGGATAAATGAGATGGGGCCAGGGGCGTCGTTAGACCTGGGCTGTCGGAGCTATAGCCCCGGTTGTTTTGTCAGTAGCTCCGGATCATATTGAGATCAGATTTCTCCTTCAGCAGCGGGACCGAACGATGGAGTCACCGTCAGCTGTTTGTGTTTCAAAGCTCTGTCTGTGTGTGTGTGTGTGTGTGTGTGTGTTTGAGGGAGATTTTTTTTCGCCAGTAGCGGGAGTAAAGTTACCGTAATAACTGTATGTTGGCTGTAAAGAGCAGCTTCTCAGCTTTTATAAACCGTCAGAATTTCTCTGAAGGCGCAAACTGTCACAAAGTTACGATATTTCAAAGCAAAACCTTGTTAAAACTGTCTCATCTGCGACTGACTCTTAAAAAGGATTCATGCTTTTCTGACGAAGCTCACGTTTGTTTATTCAAACATTATCAGCCAGAACCAGCATTTATTAGAACTGAATGTGCTATCCACTGCTGACAGACATATTTCATATGATATTTAATTTTATCCAATATAACTAATAAATGTGGCGGCACGGTGGCTTAGTGGTTAGCACGTTCGCCTCTCAGCGCTAGGGATTCCCGGTTCGAATCCCCATCTGGGTGGAGTTTCCATGTTCTCCCCGTGTCTCCCCGAGTTCTCCTGTTTCCTCCCACAGTCCAAAAACATGGATCAAGTCAATTGAATTCTCAAAATTGCCCCATATAGAGTCTGTATGCGTGCGTGTCTGTAGAGTGAGTGTGTGCCCAACGATGGATTGGCGCCCTGTCCTGGGTCTATCTGCCCAGCGCCCGAGACGTTCTCCCCTGGATGGGCATGGGGAACCCCACCCCACGTGACCCTAATAGAGGATAAAGCGGGAGATAATGAATGAATGAATGAATAACTAATAAATGATGAAATAAAATGAATAAATACACTAAGGAAAGGGACATTTTTAAAGAGGACAGATGGTGAATAAGTTTCTAAACCCTAAAAATGCCCCTGGGTCCAATTAAAAAAAAGCCTAGCTTCTCTCTATATCTGAGGTGGAGGTGGTAACAGGATGACGACATATGAGATGGGGCAGTTGATTGACCATTACGACAATATAATAGACAATATAATAAGTGCAATAACTGTTTATAATATTATGGTACAATAGAATAATTATCTGCAGGTTTTTTAATGTACATTTTTCATATTTTTAACTATTTGTTTAGATGTAGGCGGCACGGTGGCTTAGTGGTTAGCACGTTCGCCTCTCTGCGCTTCGAATCCCCATCTGGGTGGACTTTCCATGTTCTCCCCATGTCTGTTAGGATTTCCTCCGGGTTCTCCGGTTTCCTCCCACAGTCCAAAAACATGGATCAAGTCAATTGAATTCTCAAAAATTGCCCCAGACTGTTTCTGTGTGAGTGAGTGTGTGCCCAGCGATGGATTGGCGCCCTGTCCTGAGTGCCAAGCGCCTGAGACGTTCTTCCCTGGATGGGCATGGGGAACCCCACTGCGAACCTAATAGAGGATAAAGCGGGAGATGAATGAATGAATGAATGTTTAGATGTATATACTTGTGTATATATTTTTCTTTATTTCTACTTCTGTGTTTTTACCTATTCTGTGTATAATTTTATCAATATCAATAAAGTCCTCTTCTCTTCTCAAAACAAGATTTTTAAGAAATCTGAAGAAGTCCACTGAAGAAACTAAAGGATACTTATTGCAAGTAATGATAACTTTGTTGAGATATTTGTTGTTCTACACTACTCGTAAAAAACAACCCATTTCTCCCCATCGGGGAATCGAACTTCGGTCTTCCGCGGGGCAGGGGGAGATACTGTCCACTATACTAACGAGGAAATACAAAAATATCCTGCATCAGTTCTGTTACAGGGTGACGATAAATGGGATGTGGCCATGGACGGCGTTAGACCTGGGTTTTCGAGGCTATAGCCCCGGTTGTTTTGTAAGCCCCAGATGTTTGTAAACCCTAAAAATCGGGAACGCGGACGCATGTTAAGGGCACGCCCACCAACACACACTATGCAAATCAGGTCAGAACAGCACCGACATCCAGCACGAGATCTGGAAGAATATATGACATGTTGCTCAAAAGGAGGTTTCCCAGTCTGAACCCCAAACAAGATTCAAACGTGTTTTTCAACACTGAAATAGTATGAAAGTTCAATGCTTACTATGTTTTCTTACGTTACAGAAAGGTGCATTTAAATAAGATATACAAGTTATATATATATACTTATATATATATACATATACTGTTATATACAAATACAGGAAAGTCATACAATTTAGCACATTAAAGAGCTGTACACTGTAAAAAGTGAATTTGTGGTCCAGTAGATCATATACAAATATATTATGTAAAATGTATTTACCAGAATTGAGTTCTTGATTTTTTGGATTTTATTTGCGTTCATTTAACTTAAAAATGTGTTCAATTAAATCTACTCATTTTTATTAATTAAAGGCATACTCGACTATTTTGACTTAGAAATACCCTATGAAATTTTGTGTGAATGTTAAGCAATATAAATAAGTTAATTTCTGTTTCAAGCACTTCCTGTCTGGCGCCCATTTGAAGAGTTTGGCAGAGCTAGCGTGGTTAACTAAGGTAAAAAATTTGATTACAGTTACTGTAGTTTGCTTTTGAGACAAAAAATGTACAGATTGAATTTTACCTGACACACCAGCTAGGTATAAAAGTAAAATGTTGAATGCATATTTAGCCTATTAGCTAGCGCAACTTTTTTACTTAAAAGCAACATTTTTAAAAAGCTACTTTTATAAGATGTATTTTGTTTGTTGCAACGTATCACTTCTCATTAATACATAGATTAAGTGTAACTTTGTGTTACCATGGCTGAATGTAAACTATATTTTATTTTCCGACCGTTTTTTAACCAACAGCGCCTTAAACACTTTAAAAGCTTTGTCTGTTAGGCGGAATGCAAATAAAAATAAGAGCTAACACGTTTGCTGTATGGTTTTATTAAAAGCTGATATTTTAAAGTCTATTTTAGTTATGTACGCTCCTTTTCCTAAGATTAATTAAAAAGTAGCCTGCTTAATTTAAACATGTGTCCGTTATCAACATGAGTAACTACCTCCGCCATCTTTGTTGCATAACTATAACAAATGAAATTGCCTTTTTAGGCTAACCAACTATTGCATATTCTTTGTCAGACAACATTTCACGTTGTGCTCTTTTCTCTATTTCTTCACAAAGTTTGTCATAAATTTTCAATTTGTGAAAACGTTCATTTTTTCTTGAGTTAGAGTTTGAGTACATTATATGTTCATGGACCCCCCTGATCGTTTTTTTTCTCCCTTTCCTAGTTGCTCTTACTTGAGGAAATCTACGTACACGATAGTGGGGTGGGTGGTTAGGAACCTTGGTGTTGGTGGAAAATGAGCCTTTCGGAGAGAATGCTGTGGCTGCAAAGGCCCCTCATGCAAGATATTGGATGTAAGATAAGTTGATCTATGATTTCTTAATGCAAAGTTCCAGCAATTTTTTTTTTTTAAAGGTTTTTTTGCTTTTTTTGTTGATGCCGTGGGCCAGCAGTCTCCATCGGTCCTAGGGATTGTATTGTATATGGTTCAAAATATCAGCATCTAGTGCAATTTATAGTAATTTAGGCAAACAATGCATGCATAGTTCATGTAGCTATATTACACCACAACCATTAAGTGCCATATTGGATGTTGTGTGTCATTAAAATCAACGAGGGAGTTTAATACTTGAATACCATTTTCAGCATTGTGAGTAACTTGTCTAGGAAAAGAAGTAACATACTATATGCACACACGCTCCGTAGCATTGTTTAATCTATATATCATGCAGCATTTATATCTATATTACAACCATATATTGGCACCAGATTATTAATGGAATGTTTTTTATATTTATATATTTAGCTTGTGTAGTTCCTTTAGTTTAGTTTGTTCTTTCTTGTGAGTATGAACTTTAATAAGTCATATATAGTCGCAGGGATTCTCAAGGTTCGAGAAGGTGGACCAGCATACGACAAACACCACCATGGATGTGAGAAGTCGATTGTAAGGAGAGGGTAATGATGGTGTTTATACTTCGATTGGATTGCACAGCCCAAAAGAGTATCTATATTGAAGTCTGGTGCTTATGCTCAGAAGCTCATCACAGTGGAGCTGAGATAGGATATATAGCTTCCATTGATCTATGATGCTAAGTTTCTTTCTGGATTTGACTTTACCTACGAGGCGATGGGTAAACGCCATTGCCTTAATTCCAAGCCGATGCATTAACCATACAATTTGGAGTTTATTCATATATGATAAAGAACTGTCATCATTTTTTTACATATTAAATATATATTATTAAGTATTGCTATTTCAGCACTCAGTATGGGCAATCAGCTTTGTATAATGTGTTCACATGGACTAGACCATGAATAATAATACTTTGACCTTGTTTTTTTTGCAACATATTTGTGTGATTACTTATACATGTGACTCTAGTTTGATTACTGATATTAAAATATAATTAAGTGGAACATATACTTTGGTGGTATTCTTTGCAGCATTTTTTCATGATATATGTTAAGCTTTATTTAGTTATAACTGCCTATGGTTTTAGCTCTTGTCTCTGTACCTGGGCTTTTAATATCTATCATTTGTTATATCATATTGTGAGTGATGCTCTATTTAGAGTAATTATACTGAAATCGTACAAGTCATATTATTTAATTTATAATGAGTGGCTAACTTAATTCTATCAACTCTTACGATTAAATAGTAGTAGAGTTAGTAACAGTAGAATTGCTATGTTACTTGTTAGCAATATATCGATAAATTAGTTAAATACAGGCTATAGCTTTATTTGAATTTACTTGAGTTATTTTATCACAGTGTTAAAATTACTTGGTTTCACCAAGAGTTAGAAACACATCTGGTGTGCACATTGGAATCCTGGTCACTTCCATGATACGAATTCTACGTGATGTAGTATGCTTTGGTGTGTATCAAGACGGCAAGGGTCGATGGGATCTTAGTAGGAAGTGGAAATGGGATGGAAACGCAAGCGGGTGGGCTCATTAGTCAGTCAGTGTGTATAGTGATCAAATTTAAGTAACTATATTGCATGTGATGTACAGATATCTGACACAATGGTGAGAGAGGCAAGCTTTCTCATGTCCCACAGTCTACTATAAAGGCTATGCTGTACTTTCCAAGCTGCTAGAGCTGTGGAATATGTCTGCGTCATTATTTCCTCCACTACAGAGTGTTTGTGTTAGTTAAGTGAGTTTGTTTGCCCTAGGGTATAATGATTTGGCTGCCTCTAGTCTAGGCGATGAAGTATCCACTGGCCAATCTCAAGTACCGGGCTGAAAACTCCTTCTCACAGCGCTCGGAACTTAAGGGCATTGGGGTAGGGGAAAAAAAAAGAAAGAAACTCATCCCGCGTATATGCTGAGTATAGGCCGGGTGATTAAGTGGAATGATTTATGGACTTGTTTATGGAGGTATTGTCATCCTTCTTTCACGAGGCGGCAGAAATTTCGCTTTACTGTCGACTGAAGGGTTCCTTGATTGTTATGTTGACATTTGCTAATGGGATATTATGCCAGTCAATCTTACATAATAGGAAAACACTTTCGCGTATAGAGAATTTCAGTTTTGTTGTATGTCAATTGTATAGCGCGCCTCTCTTACATATACGATATGTAATGACCACCTGAGGTTTAGATTTATTGTTCGTGTCTTTACTAAACATTATATTGCGGACGACTTATACACACCTGCAGGCATCTTAGGCAAGAAGCCTTTGATAAAAAGAGTCTCGTACTCAGCGACTTGAGGTATCTGTAGTATAATCTAGGAATCGGAATCATCACTAGTGAAACGCAAATAATAAAAGGGCTAGGAATTTGAGATTATACTTGTAAAAAAATAAAAAGTTCTGAAATTGCAATGAAATACAAATTTATAAAGTTAAAACCGCTGGAGTGCTTAGTTATCTATCCTAAGATAACCTGTACACAAACCTGAATACATAAAAAAAAAACTCGGGCCAAAAAAAAAAAACACAAAAAAAATACAAATATAAAAAAAAAAAAAACAAAGAAAAAAAAAAAAAAAAAGCAATAGAAGAAAAACAACAAAAAGCATGCTACACAAACAAAGTCAATAAGTAAATCTAATACACTTACAAAACAACATCAATCTACTGCAAATGGGGCTAAGTTTAACAAGAAGACAAATTCAAGATTTGCCCACTAATCTCTATTTTGTATTGAATCAACAGATTTTTAGTCATTAATAGCTGTTCTTAATTGCTTATAAAAAGTAAAATGATGTCAACTGTGGATAGTAAGAATGAAATAAAAAAAAATAAATGTCACTGGCATCATGATCTGGGATTAAATATTTATACAGTCGCTATGAATTGTAATATCTGTAATTCGTAGACAGAGCCAAGATTTCTAGGAAGCAAAAGATGACGTTTACATGAAAATACCCATCAATTAAATATAACAGAAAATAAAAAAAAAAATTATATGATCGCACTTTTAGAAATTATTAGGGGGTGGGTTTATATAAACTAACACTCAAAAACATATACACTGGTGATGAAATAGTCCAGAGGCATTATATGCACCTCATATAATTAAATATTAGTGTTGATAGGGAGTGATAAGTATATATTTTTTTTAATAAATTCGGCTTATTATGATGATAGATGGGCTACAGAACTGGCTTAGTGTATGAAGCATGTATCTCCTCTGCAGCGCTAGGGATATTCCCCAGTGGAATTCCATTTGGGTGGAGTTCCAGGTACTGTTCTGCGCCAAAAATGATGTCCGCGTGGCGTTTTCCTGCCCTTATGGTATACTTCATTTTCCGGTTCCGTTCCATAGTCTCAAAAACAATGGATTCACTGGTCAATTGAATATACACAAACACGTCGTCTTTCGACCTTGGTGCCTGACTGTTCCTGTGTGTCTCTCGTCTGGGCCATTGAGTTCTTGGCCGCGTGCTCCTGTTTCTCAACCTCGCCTGTCATGTGCCTAGTATCGTATCCACACCACACCTCTCTCCTCCGGGACTCGGCCCATCCCTCACTCCTTCCCGGATAAAGCAGAAGAAAATGAATGGATGGACTTAAATGTGATTAATTGTAGATATGTCAGAGGTCACACACCCGCCTCGGAATTCTTATATGTTATTTATATGTAGCGGGACGCTTTGTAAGTGATTGGGGGTAGGTGAATTCTCGCATGTTAGTTCCTGTCATGTACACTTAAAGCCTCCTTGAAGCGCATCGAAATAGTGATTCGGCAAATTGTTTTATAATTTATTAATAAACAAGCTATATTAAAAAATACAATTTAAATAATATCTTTTACCATTTCGTTTTCTTACTGTAATCCTGAAAGACTAGTGATAATCTTTTAAAATTAATGACGTAGACACGCTGCGATTTCAAAATCTTCGTTAAAGGGCCAAACCGTCGTCGCATTTTTGTTCTGTAGGGCGGGCTTAGAAAGCTGTTGTCCAGTAAGGATTAGTAGCCACGGGTACACATATGTATGTGCCGCAGTACAAACATTTCTGAAGTGATTTTAAAAATATCTAGTGAGTTATTCACGTGTCTCACTCACGAAAATAAGTTAAAGGAATGGCAACTTTTAATTTACTGTCACTTTTAAGTTGTCTGTCAGGAGATGCCCAAAAGACGTATTCTGAAAGGGTAAGCAAAAACTTTGTGAACTCATTATGCGAGATTGTATTACCATTTTATTTTTATCTTTGTATTAAGACTTAATGGGCAAGTCTGTCACGTAGTGCAATGAGATGTAACGAGGATAAATTCAACTACATGGCCGTATAGTGGTTCCGGAATACGCACTTAACGTTAGTTATCCGCTTATATAAACGCGTACTGTAACGATTAGTCCCTCTGTCAGAATACTTCTTAGATTGTTGAATAAAGGTTGTTTCTTTTTGTACAATCTTGCTGATGTAACGTAAAATATTCAAAGCAAAGCTACATGTGAAATCAAATCATGACCCCTGGGTATGCACAGCTATGTAATATAGTTCACAATGTGAATGTAGGTTCAGATGTGGAGTGGTAAAACTGTCAGTCAGAAAGATTAAACACCTCACAAACACTTATCTATGTGTTGCAAAGCATAGGGGGGCCTAAATTTATGATAAAATTTTTATAGTTATAGGTATTATTTTGTCTTGTGTGACTCAATCTCACATAAGAATATTAGACATCCTTAACGTGCTATTATTCACTATTGACAATTTTAACAGCGCTTAAAAGAATTTTTAGTTTTCAATTGAACCGATCAAATTTTCTAAACACGAAGGAGATGTAAGGAAGAGATTATCAGAAAATATAAATTAAAACAAATAAAAAATACAAAAACAAAAACAAATACATACAAATAAGCCATACACTACATCAACTATATCAGGCATGTATACTTATTATAGCGACTATATATATGTTTTATAAAATAAATTATCAGCGTCACTTTACAGAAAAGGTGCGTGGCCTGATCGTTAAAGAGAGGCATCGTTGTGTTACTTGTTGTATATTGTAGGACAAATCATAAAGTAAGTCTTAACAGCCCGAAGGCCAGTCAGCAGAGTAGCCGGCCCTCGGCCGTATTGAGAGTCGGTAAACGCCAAGCTACAGAGTGAGCGCGGTGGACGGTGGCATTTCAATGCATTCTCGCAATGACTGAGTCGGTAGTATGTGACGTGGCGGGTTCTGCGCGGAATCAGCGATTCTCTGGCCAGCTATAAGACTTCAAGGCACACGGCCAGGTCGTCGACAGAGTACTCTCTGTCGTAGATGCAGTCATCAGATGTCGGATGAATACCGTCTATGACATCCTGTGAGCCGAACAGGCGGAGCCGTATTATGATTAGAGTCGATGGATTCAGGCGGGGTTTAGCAGTGATTCTCAAAAAATCTCCTGGTTAGGTTTCTCGCGACAGAATAGATTATCTTTAGCGTGACGCCTTTAAAGCGGGGGGGGGGGGGGGACGGTCGTTGGATCGTCTTTATCCGTAAGGTTTCCTTTTAAGTGCGTCGCTCTCTTTACCATTCTCATTCTCGGGCAGTACATAGTTTCGGCTGGGTCCATTCTCAAAGGACGATGCAACGAAGTTATGAAACACATAGTCTGGTGTACTGGACACGCCGTACTTATAATCCTTGCTGGCATGTAACAGGATCTCTCGTATACAAGCCAGAGGTCTAGAAGAGGTTTGCCTGAAACTACGACGAATGAGCGCGAATGGCGACAGTCCTCAGCGCTCAGTTCTGAACAGGCACGGTTTTTCTTCCTTATTAATCCTTTTGAAAAGATACTAATAAAGATTTACAACATAAGTTATCACATATAATATTATATAGCAATGACTACTTAAAATTTCAGTACGTTCATAGTTGTAAATTAAGCGAGTACGCTTTAATTTTCAAATGCGAATATTTAATATTTCGAGTAATTGATTTACATACGCATGATGGCGCGAATTTAACAACAGATAGTCATTGCTAGGTATTGCATGACAGGAGGTTAAAAATATATAAGAGAACAGTAGTCAACATTAAAAAAAGAGGCAAGTAACACTGTTTTTTTAACGTACGGAAATAGGAATGTCGCTGTAGTTGATGTGTGTGTATGTGTGTGTCGTCAGGTTTCAAAATCGTTTTATTTCCTATTGCTCTTTAAATTATACATAAATCATATTAACCGTACATTAAGAAACTAATTCCTCGTAGACCAAATTGTGAATTACTCTGGTTTAAACCAGTTCTCTTTGATTATATAGCTTTTCTTAAAATCCATGCTATTTGATTAAAAAAGTCCTATCTTTAAATATTTTAAGATTGTTTGAGCCCATATTTTAATTTATTTAGCCAGTATATAAGTAAGAGAATTATATAGATCTATGGAATGGTATATTGGTGCAGTCGGGGCGTTCTCAAATTTTCAGGGGGCGGCTTGCTCTAGTTGTTACTGTTTGGCGAGCATTGTATTTTGCGCTGTGTTCTAAATTAGTAAATCATTACATGTACATATGTAAGTGGCTTAGCCATAACACTGAGCTGCGTTTTATTTGGAGCTGTTCGAAAATTATAAAAGATGCGTAAGAATAAAAAAAGAAGAGTATGCGTAATCATATAAGAGCTTATATAGTGCGAGTAGCAATGATATTTAATTACTATCTAGGAGAGAGTGATGTATTTTCATTATATTTTGGTTTAATGATGTAAAGACATTACTGCGTATAGTGGTTTTATTGAAATGGGAGTGAAACCGAAAGGACTAAACTTCCTTGGATCTTAAATGTTGGATTGTCTAGCTCACTTTTTATCGATGGCGCAATTGTAAGGCGTTGTTCTGAATCGTTTACTATTCTCTTCTCACACCTAGCTAAAGCATGTAACCTTGACAATCTTCTTTTCTGGTGATTTGATCTTAGTATTTAATATAATACTAGTATTGTATTGCCCCTAAAATAATATTAAAAATAATAAAATATCATAGGAAACGTGAGGGCAATTAGCAAGTTAGGGGGAAGAATTTAATGTTGCCTTTGAACACCAGTATCTTATACACACCTTTGTTTTATGAGGGGACTGCACTTCTTTAAAATATCAACGTCTTAAATAATATACAGAAATATTTTGAATTTATAGATTCCAAATTTACGAGGAATTCTCAAACTGGTATCTCTAAGAGGGGAGTTACAAATTAGTCAAACAACGTTTATACATAAGGAATAAGTGGTAGTGGTGTGGAAGGGAATGACAACTGTTTTAAAAAATCTATAATGTTCCCTAAATTTGCCATATTTATGAGGAATTATAACCCTGGACGTATAATGTCTTATTTAGCCGCCAGGGTCCATTTTTGCAATATTACGTTTCTATAATGACCGTAAATAGTTATTTAAAATTTGTGTTTTTTTTATTTATTTATTACGTGTACCATAATCTGTGAAGTAGGAAATGAAATGAAACTGTCTCTGAATGCAGTTTAGGCTGCCGTATCAATTCAAAACCGCCACTATTGTTTCTGTATGGCCAGGGGCCTTCATCAGAGTTAGGCTGTGTTTCTTAGACATCGCCTATCTGAACGGATATGCGCAGTATGTAGTAGCACTAGCTAACGCTATTATATTAGACTATAGTAACTTACTAAAAACAAAAGCAGGTATTAAACATCCAAGAATAGTTATCGCCTATCATATTAATATTGTGTTAAGAGCAGTCGATTGTTACTTTTATATTATCAGTTTGCATATAGTTGGAGGACTTAAAATCGTCTTCTGTTAGTGGGGTGGGTAGTGAATAGAGGGTTAGATCGGCGTAGACGAAACTTCAACATGTGGTTCATGGACTACTCTCTTGAAGGCTTAGCTTGCAGTCGTTTATTTATCTTCGCAAATACTAAGCATTTTAGATATGGTACCTTTTACGATGTTGATTAAACATTTTTTTAAAGTACTGTACACAAATATTAGAGAAAATAAATCAATAAAAATGTGTGACGCACTACAGACATATGTATACTAATTCCAACTACATTATAAGTGCCAAACATCCGGTAGGAAGGCGTTTCTGTTTTACAACGACTGCGCTTGATCAGTTCGTTCTATAAGTTAATCATTTCATGTTGTTTACTAAAGTGCAGTAGACTTGATGATTACGGTGATCTCAGATGGCTACGTTACTTATATAACAAATAGCTCTATAGATACTTCATAAAGGAGCTCGTTCACGTCTGAAGGTGGTAGTAGGCGTGACGTACTTATATAAGGAGCCATTGGAGTTGTAGGGGAGTTAGCTGTACGTTATATCATTAACCTGAAGCGGCGAGAGTGTATTTGACGCTCTGGGGACCGGCCTTGTTTCCTCTCATCGGACACGGCGCTTTGTGCATGTAGGTCCAGACGTCACCGTGATAGGCGGACGGACGCACGCGTGGTCTGATCTCTTCTGGAAGCTGATGAGTAGAGAGCGTGTGTTGTAATGAGGCCAAGGACGACGAGGAGCTGCATCTGTGCGAATGCAGCTCGATCATCTGCTCAACAAGCAACAGGAAGCAATGAACCAGTAGAAAGAAGTTGTCTCGCGTTCCCTCATTCACTACCCACTACAAAGCGTTTCCCCACATATAAACTGATAATTAAAAGTAACATCACTCTCTAACACAATTATTAATATGATGCATAACTATTCTTGATGTTTATACCCGTTTTGTTTTTATTTTTATATATCTAATAAAGCGTCTAGTGCACTACATCTGTACTTCAGTGGGATTTAGAACACAGCTTCAGAAGCCCGCCAACAGAACAATAGTGGCGGTTTGAAATTTGAATCGCAGCTGATCAAAGACATTCATTTCATTTCTTACTTCATACTACAGTAAATAATAATAAAAAACACATTTTAATACTTTAAAGCATTAAGAACGTATGAAAGCCTGGGTCTAAAAATGTCTAACGGTCAGGTTTCTATAAATGGCAAGGGAATAAATGTTTTTAAAACATTTATTCCCCCACACACACACTTTTCCTTTATGTATAAACGTTGTGCTATTTTTAACTCCCCTCGACTACCAGATTATGAATATCCCTAAATTTGAATTTTAAATAAACATTTCTATATTTTAAACGTAATTTAAAGAAGTGATCAACAAAGTTGTGTAAGAACTGGTGTTAGGATAAATTCTCTAATTGCTTTGCTCACTCCTAATGATATTTTATTTTTATATATTGAGTAAATACTGTATTATTAAAACATCAAATCACAGAAAAGAGTAGCTTACAGCTTAGTAGTTGGAAGAGAATACATGAAACGCTTCAAGGGAGTGTCCTGAACCACATGTGGAATTTGTCCCTCGTTCACTCATTCACTACCCACTATAAAGCATTGTCTTACATATTAAACCAATAATAATAATGAAAACTCATCACTCTCTCTAGTAGTAATTAATACATGATGCATAAACGCCTTTGATACGCATACTCTTCTTTTTTTTTTTCTTCTTTTTTTTTAACATCCAATAAAGAGTCTAGTGCACTACATATGTACATAATTGGTATTTAGAACACAGCGCAATAAGCCCGCCAACAGAACAATAGAGAAGGTTGAAAATTTGAAACGCAGCTGACCAATTCCATTCATTTATTTAATTTCTTACTTTATACTGCAATAAATAAAAATGAAAACACTTAAAATTTTGTAACTTTAAAGCATTATGAAAGTATAAAAACGGTTACCAATTTCACATTTGGTCTCGAAATGTTTGAAGGTAATGTTTTTGTAAATTGCAATGGGATAAAAGTTTTTGAAACACACACACCATTCGTACGTATAAACGTTATGCTTTTAATTTTGACTTCTTTTTAATTTCCCTTGACTCCCAGATGATATTTAATGTCGGTATGTAAATCAACTCGAAAAATTTTAAATTCGCTTTGAATAAAAGCGTCTGCTAAATGACTAAATTTAAATGTAGTTCAATAATTATTTGTAACTTTGTTGATCTTATTGTTCTTTAAAGGATTAAGAAACCGTGCTGTTCAGAACTGAGCGTGTGTGCTGCGCATGCGTGTTTTCAGGCACCTCCTCCTTGGCTTGTATCAGGTCCTGTAGAGGGGTTTAAGTACGGCGGTCAGACTCCACAGTGTTCTACTTCGTTGCATCTCTTGAGAAGAACACAGCGAACATGTCTGGAAGAGGAAAGGGCGGCAAAGGACTCGGTAAAGGAGGCGCTAAGCGTCACCGTAAAGTTCTTCGTGATAACATCCAGGGAATCACTAAACCCGCTATCCGTCGTCTGGCTCGCCGCGGTGGAGTCAAGCGGATCTCCGGTCTGATCTACGAGGAGACTCGCGGTGTGCTGAAGGTCTTTCTGGAGAACGTGATCCGCGACGCCGTCACCTACACCGAGCATGCGAAGAGAAAGACCGTCACCGCCATGGATGTGGTTTACGCTCTCAAACGCCAGGGGCGCACTCTGTACGGCTTCGGCGGTTAAACTACTTTGATTTGTACAAACAACAGACCCAACGGCTCTTTTAAGAGCCACCCACCTTTTCTTTAAAGAGCTTATTTTATTTATACATATATATGTGTATATATATACATCTGATATGTGTGTGTGTGTGTTTTTTTTTTTTTTTTTTTTTTTTTTTTTTTTTGTTTTTTTGTTTTCTTCTTCTCTCCTCTCTCCCTTGTTTTGTTTATTGGTTCAAATTGAAACTCAAACTTCTTTTAAGCCTGTTAATTATAGTGAAAAAGCACTTTAAAGTCATTCCTTTATGTAATTGAACAACAGAGAAATAATACCTTAACTTAAAATTTTATAAATTTGCTTGCTTTGAAAATAGTTTCAACTTGATTTACCATCACATCTGAACTGCTACATTCGACATTTTTAATTAGTTCCCGGTCTGATTTGATTCCTGTGCCTTGATTACGTTTATCAGAAAGTTTACAAAAAGAACCTTTAACATTTAAGAAGTATCGACAGAAGACACGTACAGTGCTTTAAAGGAACAAGTGTGCGTCCCGAATCACAGGCAGAGTGATTTACTCGTTCACTCATTCACTACTGACTGCATAATTAAAAAAAAAAAAAGTAAACCGATAAGTAAAAATGTGATGCTTTGTCTTGACGACCTTAAAGTGACATAAATTAAATTGCCTTCACTATTTTGTGGCCGTGTTTCTGTTTTTAAATCACTAACAATGTTTGTAGTGCACTACATTAGTACCTGCGTACAATTTAGGACACAGCTTTCTAAGCCCGCCAACAGAACAAAAGGGACGGTTGAAGATTTGAATCGCAGCTGTTACGTCATTAATTTTAAAGATTATCACCAGTCTTTCAGGATTACAGAAGAAAAACGAAAATGTAAAAATATTTTAAATTTTATTTTTATTATTTTTAAAAATTAAAACAAGCGAATACATTCAGCGCTTCAAAGGAGTGTCCAGAACTACATGTGGAATTCATCCCCCAATCACTACAAAGCGTTCCCCTACATATAAATACATATGATTGTGATACAATTATCACATTTAAGTCCATCCATTCATTTTCTTCTGCTTTATCCTATATTAGGGTCGCGGTGGGGTTCCCCATGCCCATCCAGGGGAGAACATTTCGGGCGCTGGCCAGATACACCCAGAACAGGGCACCAATCTATCGCTGGGCACACACTCACTCACACACACAAGCACTCTCTATATGGGGCAGTTTGGTGAATTCAATTGACCTTGATCCATGTTTTTGGACTATGGGAGGAAACCGGAGAACCTGGAGGAAACCCACGCGGACAAGGCGAGAACATGGAAACTCCACCCAGATTGGAATTCCAACTGGGAATCCCTAGCGCTGAGAGGAGAACATGCTAACCACTAAGCCACTGTGCCATCCTGATCACATATAAGTGATATTTAAAAAAAATATATCTTATCACTCCCTCAAACACAATATTTAATTCATGATGCATAAATGCCTTTGATATTCATACCAGTTATATGTTTTTTGGTTTTTAATAACCACTAAAGATTCTAGTGCACTATATCTATATTTAAGAGGGATTTAGAACGCAGCTTCAGAAGCCCTACAACAGAACAATAGTGACTGTTTAAAATTTTAATCGCAGCTTGCCAGTGACATTTATTTATTTCATTTCTTACTTCACATTGACATTTCATTTCTTTAAAGCATTAAGAAAGTATTAAAAACCTGGATCAACAAAAAAGATAGAAATCGAATTGTCTCTCTTAATTGCCCCATACAGAGTGTGTTTGTGTGAGTGAGTGTGCCCAGATGGGTGTCTGTCTTGGATGTAACTGCCCAGCGTTTTAACTTTATAATTTGTATTCATGCAATTTCAATCAATTAATCAATTAAGTTTTCCTAGTGATGATTCCGATCCTGATTATACGAGTACTAAGCTGTACATTCTTTTTCAGCTTTTGCTAAATGCCTCAGGTTGAAGGTCTTGCAATAAAATAAAAGACGACAAAACAAACACTATTGTTTCATATGTATTGTAAGGGGGTATACAATTATCAACAAATAAAATTCTATTACGCGAAATGTTTTCCATTGTAATATTTTACTTGATATATCCCAAGAAATTCAACATAACATAAGGAAACCCTTCATCGCATTACCGTTTCTGGCCTGTAGATGGAACCAATACTCCATCAATCCATAATCTTCCACTTAATCCTCCACCAGATTCGCGGGAGGGTTCCCCATGCCCATCCAGGTGAGAATGTTTCGGGCGAGGGGCAGATACACCCAGGACAGGGCGCCAATCTATCCCTGGGCACAAACTCACTTACACACAAACACTCTATGGGGGAAATTTGGAGAATTCACGTTTGACCTTGAACCATGTTTTTGACTGTGGGAGGAAACTGTCTTCACCCCTGTCTCAGAATCTGACATCTGCAAAATTCTAATTGCCATCAACCTGACTACTTGCCCCCTTGATTCCATCCCATCTCACCTTCTTCAATCCATCGCCTCCTCTATCACACCAGTACTTACACACATCATTAGGGTGACCAGATTCCAATTCACCAGATGTGTTACTTGGTGAAAACCAAGTAATTTTAACACTTTAAAATAACTCAATAAATTCAAATAAAAGTAAAGTGTATTTTAACTAATTTATCAATTGTACAATATACAATTACTTTACTACTACATATAAATGTTGAATAGAATTAAAGTGCAACCTTTAATTTAAAATTACTTACATTTTAAATACTTAAAATGTACACTGCACAAATATAATAAAAATGAAAGATTTAAAGCAGTTGTACAGGAATATAACCATAGGCAGTTTAATTTAAAATAAATCTAACTATCCATGAAAAAAAGCTAAAGAAACCACCAATATATGTCCACTTTTATTTTTTTAACAGTATCAAATTAAGTCACATGTATAAGTAATACGCAATATGTGCAAAAACAAGTCAAAGTATTATTATTCAGTCACAGTGAACACTATCAAAGCTGATTGCCATCTTTGTTGAATACAATTTAAAATTAATTTAATAAAAAAATATGACTTTATATATATAATAACTCAAATGTATGTTTAAGATGGCTTGGATAAGCAAGGTTTACCACGTAGGTCAAACCAGAAAGAACAGCACAAGTCATGGCTATATATCTCAGTCCTGTGATGAGCTGCACCCCTTCAATTAGAATCTTTTGGGTTACCAACAAAAACACCATCATTCCTCCTTACAATGACTCCCATTATGTGCTGGTCCACTTCTAAACCTTGAGAATCCTGCAACATTATTGACTATAGTTATTACAGAAGAACAAACTGGCTACACAAGTAAATATAAAATATAAAACTTGATTATATTTTGGCCAATAATGTGTATTTGAATAAATGTGCATGTTATGATTAACATGCTGGGGTGTTTGCATATGATTTTTTTTTGCAGTTATAAATGCTGAAAATGGTATTCTCGTTTATTTTTACACAACATCAAAAGGCTTGGTGGGAAAAGTCTGATATGATGCATTGCCTAAATTAAATGCATGCTGATATTTTGACCATAACAATACAATCCAGGACCATAACTGGCAAGGCATCAACAAAGCAAAAAAACTTAAAAATTGTGTCTTTGATTAAGAATTACAATTACTTACATCCAATTATTTGATGAGGCTGCACACATTCTCTCCAAGGTATTTCACCAAACACCAAGTTACCACCTCTGTTGTAATTTCTATAGAGCAACTAGGGGAAAAAACAAGATCAGCCTGAACATAATTGATCAAACTTAACTAAAAAGAAAAATGACGTTCAAGAAAATTTTGACAACTTTTTGAGAAAAGAAAAAGACAACTTGAAATGTTGTCTGCTAAAGAAATGAAATTGTTAGCTAAAAAGCAATTTCATTCAGCTCAAAATTCTCAAGTTTTATTATTAATAAATGCTGATGATTCACTTATAAAATGTGTTACAAATAGACATTTACATTCATGAGAAAATTGTGATAATTTGATTACAAGTGCTGCACTCTAACATAATTAAGCTTTAAATTTACTAAGATTTTTTTTGTCATTTCTATTTATTAGTATTTAATTACATATGTTGGCTTTAGCACGCCTATAGTTATGCAACAAAGATGGCGGAGGTAGTTACTCATGTTGATAACGGACACATGTTTAAATTAAGCAGGCTACTTTTTAATTAATCTTAGGAAAAGGAGCGTACATAACTAAAATAGACTTTAAAATATCAGCTTTTAATAAAACCATACAGCAAACGTGTTAGCTCTTATTTTTATTTGCATTCCGCCTAACAGACAAAGCTTTTAAAGTGTTTAAGGCGCTGTTGGTTAAAAAACGGTCGGAAAATAAAATATAGTTTACATTCAGCCATGGTAACACAAAGTTACACTTAATCTATGTATTAATGAGAAGTGATACGTTGCAACAAACAAAATACATCTTATAAAAGTAGCTTTTTAAAAATGTTGCTTTTAAGTAAAAAAGTTGCGCTAGCTAATAGGCTAAATATGCATTCAACATTTTACTTTTATACCTAGCTGGTGTGTCAGGTAAAATTCAATCTGTACATTTTTTGTCTCAAAAGCAAACTACAGTAACTGTAATCAAATTTTTTACCTTAGTTAACCACGCTAGCTCTGCCAAACTCTTCAAATGGGCGCCAGACAGGAAGTGCTTGAAACAGAAATTAACTTATTTATATTGCTTAATATTCACACAAAATTTCATAGGGTATTTCTAAGTCAAAATAGTCGAGTATGCCTTTAATTAATAAAATGAGTAGATTTAATTGAACACATTTTTAAGTTAAATGAACACAAATAAAATCCCCAAAAATCAAGAACTCAATTCTGGTAAATACATTTTACATAATATATTTGTATATGATCTACTGGACCACAGATTCACTTTTTACAGTGTACAGTTCTTTAATGTGCTAAATTGTATGACTTTCCTGTATTTCTCCAAACAGTATATGTTTATGTATATATATAAGTATATATAACTTGTATATCTTATTTAAATGCACCTTTCTGTAATGTAAGAAAACATAGTATGGAACTTTCATACTATTTCACAGTGTTTCTCAAATTAAAACACGTTTGAATCTTGTTTGGGGTTCAGACTGGGAAACCTCCTTTTGAGCAACATGTCATATATTCTTCCAGATCTCGTGCTGGATGTCGGTGCTGTTCTGACCTGATTTGCATAGTGTGTGTTGGTGGGCGTGCCCTTAACATGCGTCCGCGTTCCCGATTTTTAGGGTTTACAAACATCTGGGGCTTACAAAACAACCGGGGCTATAGCCTCGAAAACCCAGGTCTAACGCCGTCCATGGCCACATCCCATTTATCGTCACCCTGTAACAGAACTGATGCAGGATATTTTTGTATTTCCTCGTTAGTATAGTGGACAGTATCTCCCCCTGCCCCGCGGAAGACCGAAGTTCGATTCCCCGATGGGGAGAAATGGGTTGTTTTTTACGAGTAGTGTAGAACAACAAATATCTCAACAAAGTTATCATTACTTGCAATAAGTATCCTTTAGTTTCTTCAGTGGACTTCTTCAGATTTCTTAAAAATCTTGTTTTGAGAAGAGAAGAGGACTTTATTGATATTGATAAAATTATACACAGAATAGGTAAAAACACAGAAGTAGAAATAAAGAAAAATATATACACAAGTATATACATCTAAACATTCATTCATTCATTCATCTCCCGCTTTATCCTCTATTAGGTTCGCAGTGGGGTTCCCCATGCCCATCCAGGGAAGAACGTCTCAGGCGCTTGGCACTCAGGACAGGGCGCCAATCCATCGCTGGGCACACACTCACTCACACAGAAACAGTCTGGGGCAATTTTTGAGAATTCAATTGACTTGATCCATGTTTTTGGACTGTGGGAGGAAACCGGAGAACCCGGAGGAAATCCTAACAGACATGGGGAGAACATGGAAAGTCCACCCAGATGGGGATTCGAAGCGCAGAGAGGCGAACGTGCTAACCACTAAGCCACCGTGCCGCCTACATCTAAACAAATAGTTAAAAATATGAAAAATGTACATTAAAAAACCTGCAGATAATTATTCTATTGTACCATAATATTATAACAGTTATTGCACTTATTATATTGTCTATTATATTGTCGTAATGGTCAATCAACTGCCCCATCTCATATGTCGTCATCCTGTTACCACCTCCACCTCAGATATAGAGAGAAGCTAGGCTTTTTTTTAATTGGACCCAGGGGCATTTTTAGGGTTTAGAAACTTATTCACCATCTGTCCTCTTTAAAAATGTCCCTTTCCTTAGTGTATTTATTCATTTTATTTCATCATTTATTAGTTATTCATTCATTCATTCATTATCTCCCGCTTTATCCTCTATTAGGGTCACGTGGGGTGGGGTTCCCCATGCCCATCCAGGGGAGAACGTCTCGGGCGCTGGGCAGATAGACCCAGGACAGGGCGCCAATCCATCGTTGGGCACACACACTCACTCTACAGACACGCACGCATACAGACTCTATATGGGGCAATTTTGAGAATTCAATTGACTTGATCCATGTTTTTGGACTGTGGGAGGAAACAGGAGAACTCGGGGAGACACGGGGAGAACATGGAAACTCCACCCAGATGGGGATTCGAACCGGGAATCCCTAGCGCTGAGAGGCGAACGTGCTAACCACTAAGCCACCGTGCCGCCACATTTATTAGTTATATTGGATAAAATTAAATATCATATGAAATATGTCTGTCAGCAGTGGATAGCACATTCAGTTCTAATAAATGCTGGTTCTGGCTGATAATGTTTGAATAAACAAACGTGAGCTTCGTCAGAAAAGCATGAATCCTTTTTAAGAGTCAGTCGCAGATGAGACAGTTTTAACAAGGTTTTGCTTTGAAATATCGTAACTTTGTGACAGTTTGCGCCTTCAGAGAAATTCTGACGGTTTATAAAAGCTGAGAAGCTGCTCTTTACAGCCAACATACAGTTATTACGGTAACTTTACTCCCGCTACTGGCGAAAAAAAATCTCCCTCAAACACACACACACACACACACACACAGACAGAGCTTTGAAACACAAACAGCTGACGGTGACTCCATCGTTCGGTCCCGCTGCTGAAGGAGAAATCTGATCTCAATATGATCCGGAGCTACTGACAAAACAACCGGGGCTATAGCTCCGACAGCCCAGGTCTAACGACGCCCCTGGCCCCATCTCATTTATCCTCACCCTGTTATAGAACTGATGCTGGTATTTCTTTGTATATCCTCGTTAGTATAGTGGACAGTATCTCCGCCTGTCACGCGGAAGACCGGGGTTCGATTCCCCGACGGGGAGGAACGATATATTTTACACTGTGTAGATCACTGTTTTACAGTGTAGATCAACAAAGTTACCATTTAGTGTAGATCAACAAAGATCTCAAGAAAAAGTTACTATTACCTGCAATAAGGATGATTTCCTTGCTTCAATGGACGACTGGCATTTAGAATAAGAATTTTTTTTTTCATTTATGTACAAAATCTTTTTTAAAAAGGATTCTCAAGAATTAGAGAAGAGAACTTTATTGATATTCATGAAATTAAAATAAAATAAAAATAATAAAATAATTAAATTAAATAATTAAAATAAAATAAAATAAAAATAATATCAAAGACGAATAAGAAAAAACACAGAAGTAAGAATAAAAATAAAAAA
>JAFMOC010001274.1:0-7500 GCA_019802505.1 Corydoras sp. C115
ACCAAGTAACCCTACTAAACCACCATGACCGACCAAGTAACCCACTAATCCACCCCATGACCGACCAAGTAACCCACTAATCCACCCATGACCGACCAAGTAACCCACTAATCCACCCATTACCGACCAAGTAACCCACTAATCCACCCATGACCGACCAAGTAACCCACTAATCCACCCATGACCGACCAAGTAACCCACTAATCCACCCATGACCGACCAAGTAACCCACTAATCCACCCATGACCGACCAAGTAACCCACTAATCCACCCATTGGGACAAGACCAGTAAACCCACTAAACCACCCTAAACCATGACCGACCAAGTCCACCCAAACCGACAAGAACTAATCCACCCATGACCGACCCAAGTAACCCACTAAACCACGACCAAGTAACCCATTCCACCGGATCCGACCAAGTAACCCACTAATCCACCCATGACCGACCAAGTAACCCACTAATCCACCCATGACCCCGACCAAGTAACCGACCACTAACTAATCCACCCATGACCGACCAAAGTAACCCACTAAACCACCCTATGACGACCAAGTAACCATCAACCCCATACCGGACCACCCATAACCACCATAACGACCGACCCAAGTAAAACAGACCCACTAAACTATCCACCCATGGACGACCTAAACCCATGACCGACCAAACCCCACTAATCCACCCGCACCAATGACCCACTAATCCACCCATGACCGACCAAGTAACCCACTAACCACCCAACCACCCATTACCGACCAAGTAACCACAGTAATACTCCACCCATCACCATGACTTTTCCGACCAAGTAACCCACTAATCCACCCATGACCGACCAAGTAACCCACTAATCCACCCATTACCGACCAAGTAACCCACTAATCCACCCATTACCGACCAAGTAACCCACTAATCCACCCATCTATCTAAGAGATTCAATCTACCTGTAAACAAGATATCGACCCATCCACAGAACAACTGTCTCCACCTCACTTTGTCCGTCCATGCAATATTTTCTTTACCAACAAACCAACTTTATCTTGCTTTCTGTCTACCTGCTACCGTCCACCCGTCTCTCTCTCTGTCTCTCTCTCTTTCCCAGCACCAATAAATCCCGGCGGTGAGACAGCTCGTCTGAGCTCACGGTCCTCGTCCCCTGCATCCGTCTCCCTCCTCAAACACGTCCTCAGGTTTATCTCCGACGTCCCCGAAGCCGTTTAAACGATGCTCTGTATGAAAACGGCATCTCACCTTTTTTCAAAAATTAATAATTATGATATCGTAAACACGTTACATTTTTAAGACCCGCGAACCCGAGACGTTCCACGTCGATATCAAAAGACGTCCGAAAGGAACCTACCGACATACATGACTCCCTCCTTGGTTTTGGCGGCGGCCTCCTCCACCCCGGCTTTGGTCTTCTCGGCCGCGGCGACCACACCCTCCTTGGCCATGGAGAAGCCCTTCTTGAAGACGTCCATTCCGAGCTGCGTCTGTGCGTGTCTCTGCGTCCGGTAGCCGAGACTGTGCTGCTGAGCGCTGTGCGCCCGAGGCCGTGCCTCTTTATGAAAGTGGGCTTGGCATACGGAGAGCAGGCCGACCGAGACACCGAGGGCAGCGGGGTGGAGGAGGGAGGGGGGGTGGAGGAGGGATTAGAACAAGCGGGTGAAAGAGGAATGTGAAGAAATGAATTGGACGCAAAGCCAGGTCATTATTTCTGATGTGATGTGACCTGATTGGTCGGAGGATAAAGGGGCTTTCGGGGGGAATTAACATGTTCTCCTTCACTCTCCTCAGGTGTTTCGCACATCACGAGGTCAGGCACCGATGTGGGACGAGGTACTTTAGAGGATCAGTAGAGTACAAAACCGCTGGGCGGCACGGTGGCTTAGTGGTTTAGCATGTTCTCCTCTCAGCGCTGGGGATTCCCGGTTTCGAATCCCCATCTGGGTGGAGTTTCCATGTTCTCCCCGTGTCCGTGTGGGTTTCCTCCGGGTTCTCCGGTTTCCTCCCACAGTCCAGAAAACATTGATCAAGTGTCAATTGAATTCTCCAAATTGCCCCATATAGAGTGTGTGTGTGGATTGGACACACCTGCACCACCATGTCAGTGTCACTGCAGTACTGAGCATCATCCACCACCCTAATAACACACACTCACACACCTGCACCACCATGTCAGTGTCACTGCAGAACTGACACTCATCCACCACCCTAATAACACACACTCACACACCTGCACCACCATGTCAGTGTCACCGCAGTACTGACAATCATCCACCACCCTAATAACACACACTCACACACCTGCACCACCATGTCAGTGTCACTGCAGTACTGACAATCATCCACCACCCTAATAACACACACTCACACACCTGCACCACCATGTCAGTGTCACTGCAGTACTGACAATCATCCACCACCCTAATAACACACACACACACACCTGCACCACCATGTCAGTGTCACTGCAGTACTGAGAATCATCCACCACCCTAATAACACACACACACACACCTGCACCACCATGTCAGTGTCACTGCAGTACTGACAATCATCCACCACCCTAATAACACACACTCACACACCTGCACCACCATGTCAGTGTCACTGCAGTACTGAGCATCATCCACCACCCTAATAACACACACTCACACACCTGCACCACCATGTCAGTGTCACTGCAGTACTGACAATCATCCACCACCCTAATAACACACACTCACACACCTGCACCACCATGTCAGTGTCACTGCAGCACTGACAATCATCCACCACCCTAATAACACACACTCACACACCTGCACCACCATGTCCGTGTCACTGCAGTACTGACAATCATCCACCACCCTAATAACAGCTGCTCTGTCCATGGTCCTGATCATTAGAGAACAGAGTAAAGGGTTCTAACAGAGTCTGTAGAGGAACAGATCTCCATGCTGACTCAGCAAACACGAGCCTCTGTAACACTCAGAACCCTCTCTGGCCCTCAGCCTCCACCGCACCCCGCCCGAAAAAAAAAACCTGGACCAGCGCCAACGAGGAGCTAAATATAGCGCGCTGCATTCGTCAGGACGGCGCGAGGACGAAAACCGATAGCGTCTCCTGAGTGGAACGTCCCGCCGGCTCAGAGGAACCAGCGACACAGCGGTCCTCACAAGCATCTGACCAAACCCCGTGAAAATGTAGCATCATCAGTCACGCCGAGGACAACCAGAGAGGGCGTCGCCGATGCCGGGGGGGGGGGGGGGGGGGGACATGTGCTGGAACCGCAGAAGGTTCTCTACAGGACGATGAGAAGACCAATTAAACATACGTGCGCCGGAATATTTTGGTCTAATCTGAATGTCCAAAAACAAGGATTCAAGGTGAATCGGGTGCTCTAAATTGCCCCTATATAAGCATGCGCGTAACACACACCTTAAACGCTCTGATCAGGTGACTAAGACGTGGAGTCCCTGCAGGTTCTTTCTGTAGAACGTCTGGAAGGTCAGACCTTTCTTAACTGAACATGCTGCTCATGTTCTCCTCTCAGTGCTGGGGATCCGGGTTCGAATCCTGATGTGGGCGATGTTTGCATGTTCTCCACTTGGGTTCCCCATGCCCATCCAGGGGAGAACGTTTTGGGCGCTGGGCAGATACACCCAGGACAGGGGGGCAATCTATCACTGGACATACACTCACTCACACAACACACACTCTATATGGGGCAATTTTGAGAATCCATTTGACCTTGATCCATGTTTTTTGGACTGTGGGAGGAAACCGGAGAACCCGGAGGAAACCCGGAGGAAACCCGGAGGAAACCCATGCGGACGCGAGGAGAACATGCAAACTCCACCCAGATTGGGATTCTAACCGGGAATCCCTAGCGCTGAGAGGAGAACATGCTAAACCACTAAGCCACCTGGGTTAAGTTTCCATGTCCTCACCATGTCCTCTTGGGTTTCCTCCGGGTTCTCTCGTTTCCTCCCACAGTCCGAAAACATGGATTCAAGGTGAATTGAATTCTCCAACTTGCCCCATATAGAGTGTATGTGTGTGAGTGTGTGTCCAGTGATAGATTGCCCCCCTGTCCTGGGTGTATCTGCCCAGCGCCCGAAACGTTCTCCCCTGGATGAGCATGGGGAACCCCCCCCCCCAACCCAACCCTATTAAAGGATAAAGCAGAAGATAATGGATGGAGGGTGGCATGGTGGCTTAGTGGTTTAGCATGTTCTCCTCTCAGCACTAGGGATTCCCGGTTCGAATCCCAATCTGGGTGGAGTTTGCATGTTCTCCCCGTGTCCGGGTGGGTTTCCTCCGGGTTCTCCCGTTTCCTCCCACAGTCCAAAAACATGGATTCAGAGTGAATTGAATTCTCCAAATTGCCCCATATAGAGTGTGTCTGTGTGAGTGAGTGTGTGTCCAGCGATAGATTGGCGTCCTGTCCTGGGTGTATCTGCCCAGCGCCCGAAACGTTCTCCCCTGGATGAGCATGGGGAACCCCCCCCCCCAACCCAACCACCCTATTAAAGGATAAAGCGGAAGATAATTAATGGATGACTGAAGGTAATGTGTGTGTGTGTGTGTGTGTGTGTGTGTGTGTGTGTGAGTGTGTGTGTGTGAGTGTGTGTGAGTGTGTGAGTGTGTGAGTGTGTGAGTGTGTGTGTGTGTGTGTGTGTGTGTGTGTGTTCAGCTCTGTCCTGGTGGAGGAGGATGGAGGTGGCATTCCTCAGTCATGTGCTTCGTCACGCTGGCGCTAATTGATCTCTCTGTTTGGTGTCACGCAGTGTGAGAACGCTGCTAATGGGTTCTCATTCGTACGGAACGTTAAACCTTTAACGTCTGGTTGCCGCTCCGCTTTGTTTTCCTCTTCCTCATCATCATCATCATCATCACCCTCATCATCATCATCATCACTCTTCCAGTAAGTGTGCACAGCTCTCGTTAAAAGCTTCCTGTTAATCAGAACTGATGAAGAAATGGACGTTAATGGACTCTAATGAAAACTCTGCGGTCATTTCATTAGGTCCACTGCCTGCTGCACATCCTCGGGTTCGAATCCCCATCTGGGTGGAGTTTGCATGTTCTCCCCGTGTCCACGTGGGTTTCCTCCGGGTTCTCCGGTTTCCTCCCACAGTCCAAAAACATGGATTCAAGGTAAAGTGAATGCTCTAAGTGAATTGCCCCATACAGTGTGTGTGTGTGTGTGTGTGTGTGTGTGTGTGTGTGTGTGTGTCCAGTGATGGATTGGCGTCCTGTCCTGGGTATATCTGCCCGAAACGTTCTCCCCTGGATGGTCGAGGTTCTGTAGAGGATCAGTAGAGTTCTAAACTAGTTTTAATTTAGTGCATACTTTATTTAAATGCTGGGCGGCACGGTGGCTTAGTGGTTTAGCATGTTCTCCTCTCAGCGCTAGGGATTCCCGGTTCGAAACCCCATCTGGGTGGAGTTGCATGTTCTCCCCGTGTCCACGTGGGTTTCCTATGGGTTCTCCGGTTTCCTCCCACAGTCCAAAAACATGGATTCAAGGTAAAGTGAATGCTCTAAGTGACTTGCCCCATATAGTGTGTGTCCAGTGATAGATTGGCGTCCTGTCCTGGTTGTATCTGCCCGAAACGTTCTCCCCTGGATGGACGAGGTTGTGTAGAGGATCAGTAGAGTCCTAAACTAGTTTTAATTTAGTGCGTACTCTATTTAAATGCTGGGCGGCACGGTGGCTTAGTTGTTTAGCATGTTCTCCTCACAGCACGGGTGAGATCTGGGTGGAGTTTCCATGTTGTCCCCGTGTCCATGTGGGTTTCTTCCGGGTTCTCCGGTTTCCTCCCACAGTCCAAAAACATGGATCGAGGTCGATTGAGTTCTCCAAATTGCCCCATATAGAGTGTGTCTGTGTGAGTGAGTGAGTGTGTGTCCAGTGTTAGATTGGCGTCCTGTCCTGGGTGTATCTGCCCAAAACGTTCTCCTCTGGATGGACGAGGTTCTGTAGAGGATCAGTAGAGTTCTAAACTAGTTTTAATTTAGTGCATACTTTATTTAAATGCTGGGCGGCACGGTGGCTTAGTGGTTTAGCATGTTCTCCTCTCAGCTCTAGGGATTCCCGGTTCGAATCCCAATCTGGGTGGAGTTTGCATGTTCTCCCCGTGTCCACATGGGTTTCCTCCGGGTTCTCCGGTTTCCTCCCACAGTCCAAAAACATGGATTCAAGGTAAAGTGAATGCTCTAAGTGAATTGCCCCATACAGTGTGTGTGTGTGTGTGTGTGTGTGTGTGTGTGTGTCCAGTGATGGATTGGCGTCCTGTCCTGGGTATATCTGCCCGAAACGTTCTCCCCTGGATGGTCGAGGTTCTGTAGAGGATCAGTAGAGTTCTAAACTAGTTTTAATTTAGTGCATACTTTATTTAAATGCTGGGCGGCACGGTGGCTTAGTGGTTTAGCATGTTCTCCTCTCAGCGCTAGGGATTCCCGGTTCGAAACCCCATCTGGGTGGAGTTGCATGTTCTCCCCGTGTCCACGTGGGTTTCCTATGGGTTCTCCGGTTTCCTCCCACAGTCCAAAAACATGGATTCAAGGTAAAGTGAATGCTCCAAGTGACTTGCCCCATATAGTGTGTGTCCAGTGATAGATTGGCGTCCTGTCCTGGTTGTATCTGCCCGAAACGTTCTCCCCTGGATGGACGAGGTTCTGTAGAGGATCAGTAGAGTCCTAAACTAGTTTCAATTTAGTGCGTACTCTATTTAAATGCTGGGCGGCACGGTGGTTTAGTTGTTTAGCATGTTCTCCTCACAGCACGGGTGAGATCTGGGTGGAGTTTCCATGTTCTCCCCGTGTCCGTGTGGGTTTCTTCCGGGTTCTCCGGTTTCCTCCCACAGTTCAAAAACATGGATCGAGGTCAATGGAGTTCTCCAAATTGGCCCATATAGAGTGTGTGTGTGTGTGTGTGTGTGTGTGTGTGTGTGTGTGTGTGTGTGTGTGAGAGTGTGTGTTCAGTGATAGATTGGCGTCCTGTCCTGGGTGTATCTGCCCAGCACCCGAAATGTTCTCCCCTGGATGGGCATGGGGAACCCCCCCCCCCATTAAAGTCAAGGGAGCCGAAAGAGCCGGGTCTTTTTAGAGAGCTGAGCCAAAAGAACCGGCTCCCTGAAAAGAGCCGGATTGCCCATCACTTTTGCATTTAGGCCGATTTAACGAGCAGACTGGATCTAAACGCCACCTGTCGGTTAAACGCCGGTAGTGCAGCTCCATGAGATCAGACGCCAACCGCCAACTTAAACTATCTGCTATAAAAACATTCACAGAACGACGGTAAGCTTTGTATTATAACTATTAAGACGCTTCGCGGTGTATTTACACACTGCATCGTCACTCTGTATATTTTGACAAATATCGGCTAAAACGTTCGTCCTGTCCACTAACGTGACTTCAAACATATTCTACAGCATTGTGCTGCCACCTGCTGTTCGTTTTATAAACTGCAACGTCTGCCTTGGTAGTGTGTATATTAAATTATATTACAAG
>JAFMOC010001274.1:12500-28685 GCA_019802505.1 Corydoras sp. C115
CGGAGGAAACCCACGCGGACACGGGGAGAACATGGAAACTCCACCCAGATGGGGATTCGAACCGGGAATCCCTAGCGCTGAGAGGCGAACGTGCTAAACCACTAAGCCACCGTGCCGCCTACAATACATTAATTTAAATATAAAATACAGATTAATATAAACAGATCAGCACTAACACTGTTTAGAAACTGCGCTCTGTGATTTGGCCACTAGAGGGCAGTTAGAGGTTTGATCGTTAGAGAAACTAAATCATTAATAATCTGATCTTCTGTGACGTCATCTAGTCCGGCTTTTTTAAAGTGAACGCCGATCGCTGAGTAACAGGAATCCGGTTTCTCTAACGATCAAACACTGCCATCTAGTGGCCACAGTATAATTAAACACCGCGTGAGTCGTTCAGTAAGATGAATCATTTAGAAATGGTATTTTTAGACGCATTACGGAGTCTGGAACGGAACACGGAGAACCTTCAGCAGATCGTTATTGTTGCCGAATCAGCGCAGCGCGCCAGAACTCCAGATCTAAACCAATAAGGACGAAGAGAAAAAAAAACCCCGAACTACCCTGCCTGACCTCCCCGAGGCGCCCCCTATCTGCTCGATCTGCCGAGGCGTCGTAAACGCCGGCGAGGAATCCGACGCTCCGGCAGAACGTCCATCCCACAGAGTGCCGTTCTGTTCGGCATTGTGCTGGTGCTGAGAGATTTGGGGCTCGTACCGGGGTATCGTCTGTCCCGTGAGTGTCAGAGGCCCACATCTGTTTCCCCTCACCGACTCTAATCCGTCCTAATTGCCCCCGAAGTACAGACGGGGTTCTTTGGAGCTCAGATGCTTGTAGTTTTCTGCATACGGGCACGAATTCAAATGCTATTTCAACTGACACCCATCCGTCAGGTCGTCAGGTCGTCAGGTTGCCCCTGTAATGGGACGGACTCCCACCACCGCACTCCCACTCCCACACGGGGCCTCTGTGCAAATTGGGGCAATTAGGCTTTATGAGGGGGAGGAGGAGGAGATAATTGGGTGTCTTTATAATGCTGGAGTTTCGGGAACTCCACTGGTTCTGCTCTGGGACAGGAGGAGCCGGGGGAGTGATGGGGGGGGGGGGGGGCGGAGGCGGGATACCCCACCCCACCCACCCCACAGTTTGCATGCTTTCCCCGTGTTCGCATGGGTTTCCTCCCGGTTCTCCGGTTTCCTCACACCGTCCAAAAACATAGATTTTAAGGTGAATTGGCTGATCTCAAGTGCCTCTGTCTAAATTGCCCCAGTGTGTGCACAGTGATGGATTGCCCCCCTGGGTGTATCCTGGGTGTATCTGCCAAGCGTCCGAAACGTTTTCTTTGCGTGTCACCATCTCGCCTCCGAACATCGTCACAAATTTAAAGCGGCAAAGGAGTGGCGGTTACCATGGCGACGAGAATGATGCACGCGTCTGACACGTGCCTCTCTCTGAGTCTTTTATTTTTGTGTTCATTGTTCCTGGTTCGATTCCCCATCTGGGTGGAGTTTCCATGTTCTCCCTGTGCCCGCGTGGGTTTCCTCCGGGTTCTCCGGTTTCCTCCCACAGTCCAAAAAACATGGAAACATGGACCAAGATCAATTGCTTTCTCCAAAGTGTGTGTGTGTGTGTGTGAGTGAGTGTGTGCCCAGTGATGGATTGCCCCCCTGTCCTGGGTGTATCTGCCCAGCGCCTGAAACGTTCTCCCCTGGATGGACATGGGGAACCCCCCCCCTCCGCCTTAAGGGCTCACCTGAGCTGGAACTGAAACCCGAACTGTGTGACGTCAGCGATTGGACAGCGAGACATGCCGGCGTTCTGTCGGTCAGTCAGAACCGTACAGCACGTAGCACCGCCGAGTGGAGGGTTTACGTAAACAGACGCTCTCTCGGTGCGCGTCAGGTTCTGTGGATGTTCCTTTGGGGCGGTGTTGGTTTTGGACCCGTTCTCCGTTTGCTTTGGCAGCGTGCGAGTGTTCACTGCCATCGACTGAGAACATGCTTTTAAAGCTCGCTTCCTCTCGGAGATCGTCTCTGATATCAGGGTCAGTGGTGCTGGTGGGGGGGGGGTGTCCACGCAGCGTAAAGTCAAAACAGTGGGTTCTCCGAACTACGCTTCCCAATAACTCCATGTCCTCAGGTGTGGTAACACAACCAGCTGGACATGCAGACCGCTTGTGCAGACGTCACTGAGCGGGATGCCGGGATAGGATGCAACCAGTGGATCCAACTGGAATCGACCACCATGTGTTAGAGCACGCAGTGAGGCGTAGTCACCAGCAGAGGTCACCAAACGATCGCAACGGACCACCCCCCCCCCCCCCCCCAACACCTAAAGGTTTGGGGTTCATGCCGTACCATGACTCATCATAACCAAGAACACGCCCCCTTCTGGCTCCATCATCCATGTCCTCCACCTAACATACAGGTGGACTTTGTAGTTCTCCAATTCCAGACTGTAGTCCATCTGTGTTCTTGGTTCTTGTTCGCCCCCTGTTGGTTCTCAGGAGCATCACAGAACAGGTATTATTTGGGTGGTGGATTGGTTGTCGGTTCTGCAGTGACACTGATGTGGTGAGGGGGTTCTAGTGGAGTTTCATTGCTCCACCTCAGTCACACTGCTGGGATAGGACTAAATACCCCCCACCCAATAACCCCAGCTCTGTGGTGGTACTATTGGGGTTCTGAGCATTAGAACAGAGTACACAGTATGTACTGTAGAACACACACAGATGGACTACAGAATGAGACTGGAGAACCACAAACGTCCATCTTCACGGTACGAGGAACTGAGAACATGGACAAGTGGTGCAGAAAGGGGGCGTGTCCATAATGTTCTCCACTCATCATAAAGATCTGTGTTCTACAGTACATACTGTGTACTCTGTTCTAATGCTCAGAACCCCAATAGTACCACCACAGAGCAGGGGTTATTGGGTGGGGGGGGAGGGGGCATTAGTCCTATCCCAGCAGTGTGACCGAGATGGAGAAATGAAACTCCACTAGAACCCCCTCACCACATCAGTGTCACTGCAGAACCGACAAGAAACAATCCTCCACCCAAATGATACCTGTTCTGTGATGCTCCTGACCAACAGAGACCAGAGAACCAACAGCGGGCGAACAAGAACATCCTGTCTGCATCTAATTCCTCCACCTCAGTCAGACTGCTGGGATAGGACTAATGCCCCCACCCAATAACCCCTGCTCTGTGGTGGTACTATTGGGGTTCTGAGCATTAGAACAGAGTACACAGTATGTACTGTAGAACACACACAGATGGACTACAGAATGAACCTGGAGAACTAGAAACGTCCATCTTTACGGGACGCGGAACGGAGAACGTGGACGTTTAGGTCTTTGCTTGCTGGTGTGGTTGTAGGGTTCTGGTGTTCCGTGGGCGGGACGCTGCAGAGTGTTGTTGTAGGACCGTCTCACTGGCTTTTGTTCCGTTACGTAATCTCAGATTTGCTGATAAGGGGATCCGTTCTGTTAGTTCTCCGGGAACCGCGCTGGTTCTCTCTTATCTCGTTTCTGTTTCCCCCAAAACTTAAATACGGAGCATTAATCTTTAACGAGTGTGTGTGTGTGTGTGTGTGTGTGTGTGTGAGTGTAAGAGGGAGTTCTGAGTAACCGTCATGAGAACGTTCTGAGGTGATTAATGACATCATTAAATTAATTACGTTTGGGTTTCAGCAGTGAGCTCACAAATCTTATTCTCAGTGCTGCAGTGACACTGACATGGTGGTGCAGGTGTGTGAGTGTGTGTTATTAGGGTGGTGGATGATTGTCAGTACTGCAGTGACACTGACATGGTGGTGCAGGTGTGTGAGTGTGTGTTATTAGGGTGGTGGATGATTGTCAGTACTGCAGTGACACTGACATGGTGGTGCAGGTGTGTGAGTGTGTGTTATTAGGGTGGTGGATGATTGTCAGTGCTGCAGTAACACTGACATGGTGGTGCAGGTGTGTGAGTGTGTGTTATTAGGGTGGTGGATGATTGTCAGTACTGCAGTGACACTGACATGGTGGTGTGTGTGTGTGTGTGTGTTATTAAGGTGGTGGATGATTGTCAGTACTGCAGTGACACTGACATGGTGGTGCAGGTGTGTGAGTGTGTGTTATTAGGGTGGTGGATGATTGTCAGTACTGCAGTGACACTGACATGGTGGTGCAGGTGTGTGAGTGTGTGTTATTAGGGTGGTGGATGATTGTCAGTACTGCAGTGACACTGACATGGTGGTGCAGGTGTGTGAGTGTGTGTTATTAGGGTGGTGGATGATGCTCAGAGCGACTCTTCCTTCCTCTCAGCAAGCGAAACAGAGAACCTCACCACAGAACGTCAACAAAGCAGAACAGGAAGCGTCCTGCGCTCGGCGTCATGACGATGAGTCGGCGAGTCTCTATCTGAAGCGTAAACATGATGTTATCTGATGAGCGCGTTAAAGAACCACGTGGTTCTCTTACATTCACAATGACCAATTATTTAGGTGATTTACAGAAGTTGGGCGGCGTGGTGGCGCTGCGTTTGGCATGTCCTCCTCTCAGCGCTGGGGATCGTGTTCGAATCCCAATCTGGGTGAAGTTTGCATGTTCTCCCCCTATCCGTGTGACTTTTCCTCTGGGTTCAACGGATATCTGCACAGTCCAAAGACATGGATTTAAGGCGAATTCTAAATTGCCCCTATATAGTGTGTGCAGTACAGTGTGACTGCCACCCTAATAACACACACCTGCACCACCATGTCAGTGTCACTGCAGTACTGACAATCATCCACCACCTTAATAACACACACTCACACACCTGGACCACCATGTCAGTGTCACTGCAGTGACAATCATCCACCACCCTAACAGAGAACCTCACCACTGCAGTGTCACTGCAGTACTGACAATCACACCACAATAACACACACTCACACACCTGCACCACCAGGTGTGTCAGTGTGTCAATCTGCAGTACCCTGACAATCAGTCAGTGACACCATGGTTATTAGGGTGGTAACACACACTCAGTGCTGCACCACCATGTCAGTGCAGGTGTGTCACTGCAGTACTGACAATGACACCCTAAGTAACCCATAATCACTCCGTGTGACACCTGCACTCACCATGTCAGTGTCACTGCAGTACTGACAATCATTACCACCCTAATCACTCAACACCTGCACCACCATGTCAGTGTCACTGCAGTACTGACATCATCCACCAGTAATAACACACACACCACCCCTAATATCCACCACCCTAATCTCACACACTGCAGTGACACCTGACAATCATCCATGGTGTCACCTGGTGTGTCACTGCAGTACTGACAATCATCCCCACCACATCACACACCCTGCACCACCAGTGTCACTGCAGTACTGAGAATCATCCACCACCCTAATAACACACACTCACACACCTGCACCACCATGTCAGTGTCACTGCAGTACTGACAATCATCCACCACCTAATAACACACACTCACACACCTCATCCACCACCATGTCAGTGTCACTGTTCAGTACTGCACTGACATCATCCACCACCCTAATAGTCACACACCTGCACCACTGTATGTCAGTGTGCAGTACAGTGCCACCACTCCACCACCCTAATACACACACACCTGCACCACCATGTCAGTGTCACTGCAGTACTGACAATCATCCACCACCCTAATAACACACACTCACACACCTGCACCACCATGTCAGTGTCACTGCAGTACTGACAATCATCCACCACCCTAATAACACACACTCACACACCTGCACCACCATGTCAGTGTCACTGCAGTACTGACAATCATCCACCACCCTAATAACACACACTCACACACCTGCACCACCATGTCAGTGTCACTGCAGTACTGACAATCATCCACCACCCTAATAACACACACTCACACACCTGCACCACCATGTCAGTGTCACTGCAGTACTGACAATCATCCACCACCCTAATAACACACACTCACACACCTGCACCACCATGTCAGTGTCACTGCAGTACTGACATCATCCACCACCCTAATAACACACACTCACACACCTGCACCACCATGTCAGTGTCACTGCAGTACTGACAATCATCCACCACCCTAATAACACACACTCACACACCTGCACCACCATGTCAGTGTCACTGCAGTACTGAGAATCATCCACCACCCTAATAACACACACTCACACACCTGCACCACCATGTCAGTGTCACTGCAGTACTGACAATCATCCACCACCCTAATAACACACACTCACACACCTGCACCACCATGTCAGTGTCACTGCAGTACTGACAATCATCCACCACCTAATAACACACTCACACACCTGCACCACCATGTCAGTGTCACTGCAGCACTGACAATCATCCACCACCCTAATAACACACACTCACACACCTGCACCACCATGTCAGTGTGACTGCAGTACTGACAATCATCCACCACCTTAATAACACACTCACACACCTGCACCACCATGTCAGTGTCACTGCAGCACTGACAATCATCCACCACCCTAATAACACACACACACACACACACACACCTGCACCACCATGTCAGTGTCACTGCAGCACTGACAATCATCCACCACCCTAATAACACACTCACACACCTGCACCACCATGTCAGTGTCACTGCAGTACTGACAATCATCCACCACCCTAATAACACACACTCACACACCTGCACCACCATGTCAGTGTCACTGCAGTACTGAGCATCATCCACCACCCTAATAACACACTCACACACCTGCACCACCATGTCAGTGTCACTGCAGTACTGACAATCATCCACCACCCTAATAACACACACTCACACACCTGCACCACCATGTCAGTGTCACTGCAGTACTGAGAATCATCCACCACCCTAATAACACACACTCACACACCTGCACCACCATGTCAGTGTCACTGCAGTACTGACAATCATCCACCACCCTAATAACACACACTCACACACCTGCACCACCATGTCAGTGTCACTGCAGTACTGACAATCATCCACCACCTTAATAACACACTCACACACCTGCACCACCATGTCAGTGTCACTGCAGCACTGACAATCATCCACCACCCTAATAACACACACTCACACACCTGCACCACCATGTCAGTGTGACTGCAGTACTGACAATCATCCACCACCTTAATAACACACTCACACACCTGCACCACCATGTCAGTGTCACTGCAGCACTGACAATCATCCACCACCCTAATAACACACACACACACACACACACCTGCACCACCATGTCAGTGTCACTGCAGCACTGACAATCATCCACCACCCTAATAACACACTCACACACCTGCACCACCATGTCAGTGTCACTGCAGTACTGACAATCATCCACCACCCTAATAACACACACTCACACACCTGCACCACCATGTCCGTCATCACTCATCCTTTGAACCTTCAAATGTTTTGTTTTGTATGAACCTGCATCTGAGCGTTTCATCATCATGTCCCTCTGAATCAGACCACACACACACACACACACACACACACACACACACACACACACACACAGACACACACAGACACACACGGTCCAATCTTAAAGGTCATCATGCCCCACATGGAGATAAAACGCCGCGGTCCTGACTCCGTGGTCACGTCATTATTTAGGCATCGGAGAACCAAACCATGTTGCTGGAGGAGCCGGGATAGGATGGAGGAATCTGTTCTGTGTACCGGATCGTTCTGCCAAGATAAACAGCGTCTGCGGTCGCTTCCCAAAGCATCGCAGCATGAAGAGGGGGCTCTCGAGATGCCGAGCGGGAGCCGTGGTGGTGCTGACGCAGGGTTTGGGGTGGGTGAGGTTCGGGTGGTTGACCGCTGAGCGCTGATGTTATGATGATGCCGTTCATCCAGCTGAGCGAGTCGAGAGTTCATTCACAGAGGACGTGTTATGAGGCGCCACCTGCTGGTAAAATGTGGTAAAGACCAGACCAGGACCATACTATGAGACCAAGGAAATAATCCATCCATCCATTATCAATTATCAAAACCCCCTCAACTGCCCCCAAAACACCCCCAACCTCCCCCAACCAGCCCCAAACCTCCTCCAACCACCCCCAACCAGCACCAACCCCCCCCACCAGCCCCCAACCAGCCCCCAACCAGCCCCAACCCCCCCCACCAGCCCCCAACCAGCCCCCCAACCAGCCCCAGTTTGCCCTGCCCCTCCCATCCCAACCAGCCCCAACCCCCCCCCCCCCCACCCAGCCCCAAAACCAGCCCAAACCTCCCCAACCACCCCCAATCCACCCCCAAACCCCCCCTCCACCTGCCCCAACCCATGCCCCCACCATCCCCCAACCCCCCCCCACCAGCCCCAAACCCCCCCCCAACCAGCCCCAAACCCCCAGATGTCACCAGCCCCAAACCCCAAACCCCAACCCAACCAGTCCCAAACCCCCCCCACCAGCCCAAACCCCACCCCAACCAGTCCCAAACCCCCCCCCACCAGCCCCAAACCCCAAACCCCCACCCAACCAGTCCCTGGAAACCCCCCCACCAGCCCTAAATAAAACCCCACCCCAACCAGTCCTTCCCCCCACCCCCCCCACCAGCCCCCAATTAGTCCCAACTCCCCCCCCACCACCCCAACCAGTGTCCCCAAACCCCCCCCACCACCCCTAACCAGCCCCAAACCCCCCCAACCCCACCATGGCCCCACTGGGGACCCCACCCCACCAGCCCAATAAACCACCCCCCCCACACCAGCCCCCAAACCACCTGCAGTACCCAAACCACCAGCCCCAAACCCCCCCCCCACCAGCCCCAGACCTGCCCCCACCAGTTTCCCCAAACCCCAGCCCCAAACCCCACCCCACCATCCCAAACCCCCCCCAGCAGCCCCCAACCAGCCCCAAACCACCCCCACCAGCCCCACCCTCTCCCCCCACGAGCCCCAAACCACCTCCCCCACCGCCCCCGACCATCCACCACCCAAAACACCCCCGACCAGCCCCAGCCCTCCCCCCACCAGCCCCAAACCCCACCCCCACCACCCTAAAACACCACCCACACCACAACCACCAGTCAAAACCCCCCCCAACCAGTCCCAAACCCCCCCCCACCAGCACCCAACCAAGCCCAAACACCCCCAACCACCAGCCCCAACCCTCTCCCCAGAACCACGATAACACACCCCAAACCACCTCTCCCACCAGCCCCCAACCTGCCCCAAATCCCCCCCCCCCCCCTCCAGCCCCACACCAGAACCACACCAAACCCCACCCCACCAGCCCCAACCATCCATCACAACCAAACCCTAATGGAGGACGGACCTGCTGGTGATGTTGTTGTGTGTGTGTGTGTGTGTGTGTGTGTGTGTGTGTGTGTAATTCACTACACAGATGACTTAAAGGTGGACCACCATGTCAGTGTAACTGTTTGTGACAATCATCCACCACCCTAATAACACATTTGTCCACAAGAGCTCCGCACTCCGTGGCGAGTGGCACTGCGGAACTGACAATACATCCATCCACCCTAATAACACACACTGCCAGAACCTGACCACCATGTCACTGCCAGCTCTGCAGTGACTGACAATCATCCACCCGCCGTCTCCACTCTCTGAATAACACACATTACATACTAACAACTGTTAATGCACCACCATGTCAGTGTCACTGCAGTACTGACAATCATCCACCACAGACTAATAACACACATCTTCACTGCCCTGCACCCTGCCATGTCAGTGTCACTGCAGTACTGACAATGCATCCACGACCCTAATAACACACACTCACACACCTGCACCACCATGTCAGTGTCACTGCAGTCCACTGACATCATCCACCACCCTAATAACACACACTCACACACCTGCCACCATGTCAGTGTCACTGCAGTACTGACAATCATCCACCACCCTAATAACACACTCACACACCTGCACTGCAGTACTGACAATCATCCACCACCCTAATAACACACACTCACACACCTGCACCACCATGTCAGTGTCACTGCAGTACAGACAATCATCCACCACCCTAATAACACACACTCACACACCACCATGTCAGTGTCACTGCAGTACTGACAATCATCCACCACCCTAATAACACCTGCTCTGTTCATGGTCCTGATCATCAGAGAACATACCAAATGGCACTAACAGGTTCTGTAGAGGAACAGATGGACTACAGAACAGAACAGTAGAACTACAAACCCCTTTCTGTAAGCTGGGTGGAGCAGGTCCGATGGAGAACGAGGGAGACGGGACATCCAGCCGGTCTCACAGAAGCAAATATAGTTTTCCTGTTACATATTATTAGCCCCCGTCTCTCCGAGGGGAAAAACACAAGGGGCAACAAATACTCTGGACTCTGACCCCCTTTGCTTCCTGGTTTGTGTCCCACAGTGGAGGAGGGTCACGTCTCCGGGGCCGGTGACCTCCGAGCGGATGTGGGGTCTCAGACGGGAGGTCCACGCTCACAAGACACAGGTGCAGATCTCCGTCCTGAATGGTTCCGAGTCGGCGTTCCGTTCTCGTGGACAAGCGCAGCTCTGTTCTCAAAACAAACCGAGGAAACGCGAGGCGTGTTTTCAAAGCGCCCGGGGGAGGTCACCACACTCAGGGGAGACAGCGGAAGGGCTGGGTGAACCACGGGGGCTGAATTTAGGCAAGGTCGCTCCTGGGGCATTGGATGGTGCACCAATGGAGAGCCTTAAATAAAGCTGCCCAAAAGAGAAGCGGGGGAAGTGAGGACCGAAATAAATGGAGTGGGTTTTAAACGACCTCCAAACTTTATAAAAATAGTTTAGTTCAGGTCTGATTCGGTCGACTGATTGTGGGAACCAGGAAAAAAATTGTTCAGAAGTTAACCAGAATGACTGTCCCCATGTGACGGTTGGGGTTCTTGCCCAAGGAGCCACTTTTCGTAACTTCAGAGGACCTTGGAATTGAACCCATAACCTTTAGATTGGTAGCCCAACATCCTTCGATGTGACCGGACATGTCTGATGTGTGGGAGGCCTGAATGGAGCAACCACCATGGTGTCCACTGGCTGTTTAAAGGGGCTGCACTGAGGGGAACAACAACTATCCCAATGTAATGGTTGGGGGTAGAACACAGGGTCGTTCTCCGCCTGAGAAATGAGGGTCGGGGATCTTGCCCAAGGGTCCACTTTCATAACTTCAGAGGACCTTGAATTTTAACCCTCAACCTTTAGATAAATAGTCCAACTCCCGTTGGCGTGACCGGACGCTGTACACAGGGTCGGTCATGATACCGCCCTCCGCCTGAAAAATGAGGGTCGAGGATCTGGCCCAAGGATCCACTTTGGAAACTTCCGTGGACCTGGGTTTGGAACTCACAAGCTTTAGATTGATAGTCCAACTTCCTATGGTATGACCGGACATGTCTGATGTGTGGGAGGCCTGAATGGAGTAACCACCATGGGGTCCACTGGCTGTTTAAAGGGGCTGCACTGAGAAGGGGACCAACAACTATCCCAATGTGATGGTTGGGGGCAGAACACAGGGTCCACTTTCATAACTTCAGAGGACCTTGAATTTTAACCCTCAACCTTTAGATAAATAGTCCAACTCCCGTTGGCGTGAGCGGACGCTGTACACAGGGTCGGTCATGATACCGCCCTCGGCCTGAACAATGAGGGTCGAAGATCTGGCCCAAGGATCCACTTTCGTAACTTTAGAGGACCTTGGAATCGAACTCACAACCTTTAGATTGGTAGCCCAACTTCCTATGGTATGACCGGACATGTCTGATGTGTGGGAGGCCTGAATGGAGCAACCACCATGGGGTCCACTGGCTGTTTAAAGGGGCTGCACTGAGAAGGGGACCAACAACTATCCCAATGTTGTGGTTGGGGGCAGAACACAGGGTAGGTCATCTGGCCCAAGGATCCACTTAGGTGGACGTGGGTTTGGAACCCACAACCTTTAGATTGGTAGTCCAGCTCCCGTCGTCTTGACCGGACGCTGATGTCTGATGAGTGGGAGACCTGAATGGAGGTTCCCTCCTCACAACAACCACCATGGGGCCCACTGGCTGTTTAATGGGGCCTCACAGATAAAGAGAGGGGGTTTGTTGGGGAAATCCTGGAAGGTTTGAAATGATACTCAGTCTCTGATTGGATAAGGCGGTGGGGGGGGGGAGGGGCACTATTTAAGGAACTAACCATCCTTAATTGGAGATGACCCCCAAACACATCAACTGGTAGACCAACAACAGAACTCTATGTATTTGTTGGTGGGTGTTGGACCGTCGGTCTGAAGGTCGGAGGTTTGAACGCGGGATCTACCCGGAACCCGACCGTGGGCCCTTCAGCAAGGCCCTTAACCCTAATGACCCCAGAGGGGCAGTATCATGGCTGACCCAACCATCACTTGGGATACTTGTCAGCAAATCACACGATAACCGCGAGTTCTCCGCCTCACCGGAACCTGCTGATGTTCATAAAGATCTCGGGATCCGCCGTAGTTCCGCCGCTAGAACCGGAAACCCTGTCCATGTTCTCACCAGACCCCGAGCCACCAAGCCGGGTACAGGAGCAGAGCGATCATCATCAGTCCAGCCATCTGTGGAGGAGATCTCCAGGTCGGAAGAACCGCACGTGGCGCCGCCTCCCAACCAAGGAACGTCGGCCACGGAACCCGCCCTGACAGAGACAGTAGGTGTTTTGCATTCATCAGCATGGAGGTTCCACTGTTTAGCCCCTGTTGGTTCTCAAGGAGCATCACAGAACAGGTATATTTGGGTGGTGTATTTGGTTGACCTCGGTTCTGCAGTGACACTGATGTGGTGAGGGGGTTCTAGTGGAGTTTCATTTCTCCACCTCAGTCACACTGCTGGGATAGGACTAATGCCCCCACCCAATAAAACCCTGCTCTGTGGTGGTAATATTGGGGTTCTGAGCATTAGAGAACAGAGTACACAGTATGTACTGTAGAACACACACAGATGGACTACAGAATGAGACTGGAGAACTACAAACGTCCATCTTCACAGGACGTGGAATGGAGAACGTGGAGCAGAAAAGGGGACGTGTCCCTAATGTTTTGACAGGTTCTGTGTATATGTATAGCTGATGATCTCAGATGTCTGGTTTAGAACCGGTCATCCTCTTGCATCCTGACGGAAACCCAGCAGACGTTCTGCAAATATGTCTCTGTGCGCTGACACTAGTCCTCTTCCTCTCTCGCTCGCTCTCTCTCTCTTCCTGTGCAGGATTTCCGCTCTTTCTCTCCTATCCGTACATTGTAGCTGTGAATGATGTAATGGATACTGACAATCCCACCACCTTAATAAACACACACTCACACACCTGCACCACCATGTCAGTGTCACTGCAGTACTGACAATCATCCACCACCTTAATAACACACACTCACACACCTGCACCACCATGTCAGTGTCACTGCAGTACTGACAATCATCCACCACCCTAATAACACACACTCACACACCTGCACCACCATGTCAGTGTCACTGCAGTACTGACAATCATCCTCCACCCTAATAACACACACTCACACCACCTGCACCACCATGTCAGTGTCACTGCAGTACTGACAATCATCCACCACCCTAATAACCACACACTCACACACCTGCACCACCATGTCAGTGTCACTGCAGTACTGAGCATCATCCACCACCCTAATAACACACACACACACACCTGCACCACCATGTCAGTGTCACTGCAGTACTGACAATCATCCACCACCCGAATAACACACACTCACACACCTGCACCACCATGTCAGTGTCACTGCAGTACTGACAATCATCCACCACCCTAATAACACACACTCACACACCTGCACCACCATGTCAGTGTCAATGCAGTACTGACAATCATCCACCACCCTAATAACACACACTCACACACCTGCACCACCATGTCAGTGTCACTGCAGTACTGACAATCATCCACCACCCTAATAACTCACACTCACACACCCGCACCACCCTGTCAGTGTCACTGCAGTACTGACAATCATCCACCACCCTAATAACGCACACTCACACACCTGCACCACCATGTCAGTGTCACTGCAGTACTGACAAATCATACCACCACCCTAATAACACACACTCACACACCTGCACCACCATGTCAGTGTCACTGCAGTACTGACAATCATCCACCACCCTAATAACGCACACTCACACACCTGCACCACCATGTCAGTGTCACTGCAGTACTGACAATCATCCACCACCCTAATAACACACACTCACACACCTGCAACCACCATGTCAGTGTCACTGCAGTACTGACAATCATCCACCACCTAATAACACCTGCTCTTTTGTCCATGGTCCTGATCATCCAGAGAACAGAGTAAAGGGGACTAACAGAGTCTGTAGAGGAACAGATGGACTACAGAACAGAACTGTAGAACTACAAAACTCCTCCTCCCTGATGTTTTTATCTGTAGTTTAAATATTGTAATAAACAGAGCTGTGTTTTCAGAGCCGGTCATAAAAAACGATCCCAGTGGACCGTGTCCAACGTCCAAAAATATTATCTCAGGGCAGAATGGAAAAACGAGGGGGGGGGGGTCGCCCCGGTGTGGGGGTGGTTTCCCTGTTTCTCCACCATCCATCGCGTGACAAACAGTCCTCATCACATGTAAGACACTTTTAATGTCCAGCTGAGGAAATGACTCAGCGCGGGGTCTGGACTCCAGAAATCTACCCCCTCCTGTACACCCCTGACTGCAACGTCTCGGGACGACGAGGTGCGAGTTCCGATCACCCGGGCCGGTCGCTAAAACGGTTTCCGCGTCGGACAAGTCTCTTAGAACATCTGTAGTTTTGCAAATAATTATGCAAATTATGGTGTCGGTGGGGGGGGGGGGTATTCCCCATGCCCATCCTGGGGAGAACGTTAGTTCGGGCGCTGGGCAGAGCCACACACCCAGGACAGAGGGGCAATCTATCTCTGGACACATACTCACTTCACATACACACAACACACTCAATTCACCTTGAAATTCATGTTTTGTGGACTGTGGGGAGGAAACCGGAGAACCCGGAGGAAACCCATGAGGGGACACAGGGAGGTGAGGACAGGGAAACCGTAGGGGGGGGGGGGGGGGGTTCCCCATTGCCCATCATCAGGGAGACACGTTTCGAGGCGCAATGGGCAGATACACCCAGGACAGGGGGGCAATCTATCACTGGGCACACACTCACTCACATAAACACATAAAACACTCTATATGGGGCAATTTGGAGAATTCAATTTCACCTTGATTCACTCGTTATTTTGGATGTGGAGAGCATAAACCGGAGAACCCGGAGGAAACCCACGAGGACACGGGGAGGACACGGAAACCGGGTATCCCTAGCGCTGAGAGGAGAACATGCCAATCACTAAGCCGCCGTGCCGCCCCAATCAAGATATCTGGCATTCAATTTGGATGGTGGAATTTGTATGTTCTCCTCGTCCGGTTTCCTCCCACAGTCCAAAGACATGGATTCAAGGTGAATTGACTGGGGGATCGGGCCACTACGTGTTCGCACCTCATCGTACCGCGGACGTGCAGTCAGTCTATCACTGGACACACACATACACTCTATATAGGGGCAATTTAGCGCAGTCAATTCTCCTTGAATCCATGTTTTTGGACTGTGGGAAACCGGACGAGGAGAACATTCCACCATACAAATTAAATGCCAGATATCTTGATTGGGGCGGCACGGCGGCTTAGTGATTGGCATGTTCTCCTCTCAGCGCTAGGGAGTCCCGGTTTCCATGTTCTCCCCCGTGTCCGCGTGGGTTTCCTCCGGGTTCTCCGGTTTACTCCCACAGTCCATCCATTATCTTACGCTTTATCCTCTATTAGGGTAGCGGGGAGGGTGGGGGGGGGGTTCCCCATGCCCATCCAGGGGAGAACGTTTCGGGCGCTAGGCAGATGCATCCAGGACAAAGGGGCAATCTATCACTGGTCACACACTCACTCCCACACACACACACAGACACACTCTATATGGGGCAATTTGGAGGATTTAGTTAACCTTGAATTCATGTTTTTGAACTGTGGGAGGAAACCGGAGAACCCGGAGGAAACCCACGAGGACACAGGGAGGACACGGAAAACGGGAGGGGGAGGGGGGTTCCCCATGCCCATTTAGGGGAGAACGTTTCGGGCGTGGCAAGCACCCCGGG
>JAFMOC010001280.1:2500-19354 GCA_019802505.1 Corydoras sp. C115
TAATTATATTATAATATAAATTTATGATAATAAATTTAATTAAAGAGGTTTATAAATAATATAATTAATTAATAAAAATAAAAATATATAATATTAATATAATAAAAAATAAATAATAATTAATGTAATTAAAATATTAAATAAATTGAGTAATATTTAATTTTTTATTAATATTTAATTATTATATATATGTTAATTATTAATTAATTTTGAAATTTATTAATATAATTAAAATAATATTATTATTTATATTATTATATATAATAATAATTAATATTAAATATATATTTATATGGTAATTATAAAAAATATTAATATTATTAAATTAATTTTATAAATATTATCTTATTTATAATAATTATATTTAAATTAATATACATAGTATATTTAATTAAAAAATATGTATAATAATAATAATATTAAATTTAATTTTATATATAAAATTATATAATATACCAAGAAAAATTAATTTTTTTTGATAAATAATATAATATATATATTATATATTATAATTTTATAATAGGAAATATATTAATATAATTATTTAACAATTATTTAAATATTATATATAATTTTTAATAATAATTTAATATAATAAATATAGTATTTTAGTATTAAAGTTTAACATATAAAAAATAAAAAAATAAATATATATATAATATGTAAATAAATAATATTAATATAATATAATTATTATAATTTTAAATAAAAATTATTATATAAATATTATCAATTATAGAAATTAAAAAATATTATATAATTAATTATAAATTAAATAATAAAATTATAAAAAATAATAAATTAAATTTATTATTTATATTGTAATATATTTTTAAAATATTAAATATAATATATATTATATAATTTAATAATTATATTAATTTTATAATTTTATATATTATAATATTAATATAATAATATTTTTAATAATAATTATAAATATATATTAAATATAATATAATATTTATAAAATATTTATATTATAATATATTAAATATATATATAATTATAAAAATAATATAATGAATAATACATTTAATATAAATATAATTTTATTAGTTAAATTAATAAAAATATTATGATTATTAATAAAAATAAAAATATAATATTTAATAAATGAAATAAATTAAATATTTAATATTAATAATTATATTATATAAATATTCAAATTAAAAATTATAAATTAATAAATAAATTATTTAAAAATAATTATTAAAGTTTATATAATTAAAATATATTATAATTATAAAAATAAAATAATAATATTTAACTATAATATAAATTAATAAATATATAAAAATTATATAAATTAATTAATATAAATGAATAAATATTAAATTTATGAATATATTATTATAAATGATATTAAATATATTATTAATTAATATAATAAATATTTTATAAATAATATAAATATAAATTAGATTCTATTATTTATAAATTTTTAAAATTAAATTTATATATAAGATTTAATTAAATATAAAATTAATTATTAAAATTAATAAAATTTATAATATAATATATTATATAAATTTATTATTAAATTTATATAATTTTAAATATAATATAAATAATATTAATAAATTAAATTAAAAATTATTAATAATTATTTAAAATAATATAAATTAATAAATATAAATAAATTATTTAAATAATTATAATATAATAAAAATAATAAAAATTATTATAATTTATTATAATAATAAAAAACTAATAATATAATTATTATGAATATAAATATAAAATATTTAAAATAATAAAAAATATATATTTATTTATTTTTTAAAATTTTATTATAAATTAGAATAATTATAAATAATATAAAATATAATATATAAAAATAAAATAAAAAATAAAAATATTTATATTTATTTTAAATAAATATATAAAAATAAAATTTTATATATTATAAAAAATTATTTTTTAAATAAAAATAAATATAATAAATTATTAAATATTTTATATTAAAAATTAATAAATAAAATTATAAAAAATTAAAAAAAATAAAAATAAAAATAATAAAATAATAAAAAAGTTAAAATTTTAAAAAAAATTAAAATTAATAAAATAAATAATAATTTGTAAAGAATATAATAAGATAAAATATAAAAAAATAAAAGAAAATAAATTAAATTAAAAAATAAAAAAATAATTAAATATAATAAAATTAAAAAAAATAAAAAAATAAAAATAATTAAATATTAATATAAAAAATAAATAAAAAAAAAAAAAATTTTTAAATAAAAATAAATATATAAAAATATTAATATATTTAAAATTAAAATAAAAAAAATAAAAAAATTATAAATAAAAAAAAATTAATAAAAATAAAAAATTTTATAAAATATAAACAAATAAAAAAAAAAAAAAAATAATATTAAAAAGATAAATTAAATTAAAATTTTAAAAATTATAAAATAAATGAATAAAAAGATAAATAAAAAATATAAACAATATATTCAAAAAAAAATAAAAAAAAAAAAATATTAAAAATATATTATAAAAAATACAAATTAATATAAAATTATAAATTTCATATATAAATAAACTTGTTAAAAATAATAATAAATAAAAAATAATATACAAAAAAAATTATAATAAAATATAAATTATATATTAAATAATAAATATATAATATTTTAAATAAAAACAAAATATAAAAAAATAAAAAAAAATAAATAATTATAAAATAAATAAAATATAAAAAATTTAAAAAATAAAAAAATATAATTAAAAAAAATAAAAAATATATATAATATATTATTTTATTAATATTAAAAATATATACAAAAGATTAAAATAAAAAATAATATAATTTTATAAAAAATTATATAAAAAATTTAACAAATATGTTAAATATTATAAATTATAAAAAATAAATTAATATAAATAAAAATAAATAAAAAAAAATAAATAATTTTTAATTAAAAATATAAATAAAATAAATAAATAAATTTAAAATAATTATTATATAAATTTAAAAATATAAAAATTCATAAAAATTAAATGTATAAAATAATAAAATAAAAAAATAATAAAATAAAAATAAATAAATTAATTATAAAATAAAAAAAATAAAAAAAATTAAAAAATATCAAATTATAATAAAAATAAAAATTATAAAAATAAAAAATTATATAAAAAATTTTTATAAACATTAAAAAAAAAAATAATAAAAAAAAAAAATATTTAAATATTAAAAAATAAAATAAAAATAATAATTATAAATAAACTATAATAAATAATTTAAAATATATAAATTTATAAAAATAAAAAAAATATAAAAAAAAAAATTTTAAAATAATAATAATAAAATTATATACAAATTAAATTAAAAAACTTTATAAAATTAATATAAAAAAAAAATAAATATATACAAAATAAAAAAATAATTAAAAATAAAAAATTTAAATATATTAAAATATAACAAAATAAAAAATTAAAAAAAAAAAAAAAAAATAAAATAATATAAAAAAATAATAATATTAATTTTAAAAAAATATAATAAATTAATATATTTAAAAAATAAAAAATATAAAATAAAAAATAAAGAAAAAAATATATATATTAAAAAAATAAAAATTAATAAAAAATTTAAAATTAAAAAATATAATTAATATAAATAATATATTTTATTTAAAATATAAATAAATATATTTTATTAAACATAAATTAAAAATATAAAAAAAAAAAAAAAAATAATTAAAATATCAATTATTAATAAAAAATAAATAAAATCAAAAAAATAAAAAAATATTATATAAAAAAAATAAAAATAAAATTATAAAAATAAGTTAAATTAAAAAAATTAATAAAATTTAATAAAATTAAAAAAAAAAAAAATAATCATAAAAAAAAATTAAAATCAAAAAATTAATAAAAAAATAAAATTAATATAAATATTATATAAAATTAAAATAAAAAAAATATTAAACAATAAAAAAAAAAAAAAATATAAATAAAATTTATTAAATAATAATTATAAAAAAATCATTATAAAAATTAAGTAATATCATATAAAATATTATAAATAAAATAAAAAAAATTTAATAAAAAACAAAAAATAAAAAAAAAATAAAAACATATAAATAATAAAAATAATTAACTAAAAAAAATAAATTAATAAATAAAAAATACATATAAATAATAAATAAAAAAATATAATAAAAAAAAATAATAATAAATAAAAAAAAAAAATTTTATTAAAAAATATAACATAAATAAATTACATGATTAATAAAAAATTAAAATTAAATAATTAAAAAAAAAAAAATAATAAAAATATAAATAAAAAAAATTAAACATTATAATATAAATAAAATAAAAATATAATTTAAAAAATATAAAAAATATAACAAAAAATAATAAAAAAATTAATAAATAAATATTATATAAAATAAAAAATATAAATATAAAAAAAAAAATAAAAATATAAAAAAAATAATTTTTTAATAAATAAAAAAATAATAAAATAAAAAAAATAAAAAAAAAAATAATAAATAAATAATAATAATTTAAAATTAAAATAAAATATTAATTAAAAAATATAAAATAAAATAAATAAATTAAAAAATTAAAAATATAAATTAAATAAAACTTTTTTAAATATTTAAAAATAAATAAAATTTTTAAAAAAAAATTTAAAATTATTAATAAAAATAATCAAAATTATAAAAAAATTTTAATATAAAAAAAAATTTTAAATATAAAAAATTTAAATAATAATAATAAAAAAATAAAATAAATAAAAAATAAATATAAAAAAAATAAAAAAAAAAAAAAAAACTAATAAAAATTAATTTAAAAAAAAAATAAAAAATAAATAAAAAAAAAAATAAAATATAATTTAAAATATAAAAAAAAAATATATTTAAATAAAAAATAAATAATTAAATAATAAATAAAAAAAAATAAATAAAAAAAAAAAAATAAATATATAAAAAATAAATAAAAAAAAATAATCAAAAAAATAGAAATAATAAATAAAAAAAAAAAAAAATATAAAAATAAAATAAAAAAAAAAAAAAATAAAAAAAAAATTTTAAATAAAAAAAAAAAAATAAAAATAAAAATGATAAAATAAAATTAAAAAAATTCATAAATAAAAAAAAATAATAATACATAAAAAAAAAAAAAAATTTAAAAAAAAATAAAATTATATTAAATAAAAAAAATAAAAAATTTAAAAAAATTCAAATAATAAAATAATTTAAATAAAAAATAAAAATAACCTAAAAAAATAAAAAAATAAAAAAATATTTAATAAAAAATAAATAATAATAAATAAAAAAAAAAATAAAAAAAAAAAAAATAATAAAACAAATAAAAAATAAAAAAATAAAAATATTAATAATAAAAATTAAAAATAAAAAAAAAAAATAAAATCATAATTAACAAAAATTATAATAAAATAATTTCTTTAAATAAATAAAATTAAAAATAAATAAAAATATATAAATAAAACAACACATAAAATACAAAATACCTTCATAAAAAAAAAAAAAATTATAAAAAAAAAAAAAACAACAAAAAAAGAATAAAAAAAATAAAATATTAATCAATAAATTCTAAAAAAAATTAAAAATTTAAAAAAATAAAAATTAAAAAATAATAAAAAATAAAAAAAATAAAAAAAAATTATAATTTAAATAATTAAAAAAAAAAAAAAAAATAAATATAAAAAAAACAAAAATAAATAAAAAAAAAATAAAAAAAAATAAAAATTATAAAATAAAAATAAAAAAAATAAATAAAACAATAAATTAAAAAAATAATAATTAAAAAAAAATAATAAAAATAAAATAAAAAAATAAAATAAATAAAACAAAAAAAATTAATAAAAAAAAAAAAAAAAAATAAAAAAATAAAATAATATCATAAATAAATAATAAAAAAATTATTAAAAAAAAAATATAAAAAATATAAAAAATAAAAAATATAAAATAAAATAATAAAAAATAAAAAACAAATATACAACAATATTAAATTTAAAAAAATAAAAATAAAACAAAATAATAAAAATAAAATAATAAAAAAAAAAAATAATATAAAAAATATATAAATAAATCATAAAAAAATAAAATAAAAAATATAATAAAATATCAAAAACAAAAATTAAAAAATAAAATAAAAAAAAAATATAATAAAAAAAATATAAAAAAAAAATAAAAATATAATATAATAATTAAAAAAAATCAAAAACAAAAAAATAAATAAAAAATAAAAATTTAATTTAAAAAATCATAAAAAATATAAAATAAAAAATTAATAAATTATTATAAAAATAAACAAAATTATATATTAAAATAAAATAAAAAAAAATAAAAATAATTTAAAAAAAAAAAAATAAATAAAAAAAAAAACTTCATATATTTATATCTAATAAATAAATCATTAAAAAATAAATATAATAAATTAAATAAAAAATAATAAAAATCAAAATAATTGCCAAAATTAAATATAATACAAAAAAATTAATAAAATTAATTTAAATTAAAATTAAATAATAAAACTAAATATATTAAAAAACATAAAAACATCAAAAAAATAATTAAAAATAAAAAAAATTTAAATCTATACACAATTAATATAAAAAAATAATAAATATATAAAATATTATTAAAACTAAAAATAAAATAATCAATTAAAAATAATAAAAATCACAAATAAAAAAAAAAAATAATAAAACATATCAAAAACTATATAAAATCAAACAACTTAATAAAATAAAAAATTAAAAAAATTTATCTAAAAATTAAATTAAAATAAAAAAACGTAAATAATAAAATCAACAAAAAATTAAATTAAAATAAAATAAAATTTTCTTTAAAAAAACAAATTTATAAATAAAAACAAACTAATATAATAAAAAAATAACAATAAAATAAAAAAAATAAAACAAATAAATAAAAAAATCAAAAATTAACATTTATAAAAACAAAAACAAAAATAATTAAAAAATAAAATAAAACAATAAAAAAAAAAAAATAAATAATAAAAAAAAATTATAAAGAAATTATATTATATAAATAATAAAAAAAAAATTAATAATATAACACTAATATAAAACTATTATAAATTTAAAAAAAAAAATCATATTATAAACAAAATAAAATTAAAACAATTCAAATATAAAAATAAAAAAAAATAATAATAAAAAAAATAAAATAAATAATAAATATAAAATATATCCAAAAATTCTAAAATATAAAAATAAAATTAATATCAAAATATAAAAAATTCAAAAATATAATAACATAAATAAAAAATAATAAAATAAAAAAAAACAAAAAATATCACAAAAAATAATAAAAAATTAACATACTTCAAAACTAAAATCATTCAAAACATATAAAAAAATATTAAAATTATTCAATCCAAAAATAAAAATATAAAAAATATCTAAAAAATTAATAATGAATATCACATATATAAAACATAAACTTACAACAATATCAATATAATATAAAAAATCAAAAAAATAAAAAAATAATAAAATAAAAATATCAAAAATAAAAAATAACAAATATATCATTAAACATAAAAAAAACCTAACAAAATACATAAAAACTAAAAAATTAACATCAAATCAAAAATAAAAAATTAATATAAATATTCAATTAAATATATACATAACCCCTTTAAAAAAATAATATCAAATATAATATAAAAAAATCTAATTAATAAATTACAAAATAATAACAATTCAAAAACAAAAAAATCAATTATTATAATAATAAATTAAAAAATATCAAAAATCAAAAAAAATAATAAACATCACAAAAAAAAAAAAATCATTCAAATATATTAAAAATCAAATATTAATATAAAATTACAAAAAAAATTAAAAAATAATTCACCCAAATATTAAAATTAAAAAACATATTTAAAAAAAAAAATACTAATAATAATAAATAAAAAAAAATAAAAAATTCCTAATAACTTAAAATATTATTATATATCATCATAAAAAAAAAAAAATTATAGTTATAACAAAATAATTATAAATTCAAAATTATAAAATAAAAATATAACAACCAACAAATCTATTAAATTATAACATAATCAATTCATCATCATAAAAAATATATACAAAATTAATATAATAAAATAATCCCATCAAAAAACAAAAAAAAAATGAATCAAATCATAATAAAAAAAAAAATTTCAAATACAACTAAAAAAAACTCTCAAATAATTTAATAATACATAAAATATAATAACTTAAATCAAAATTTAAAATCAAATAAAAAAATCAATACATTATAAAATAATAAAATCAACTTACATCCTAAATCATATTACAAAAACAAAATAAAAAAATTCATAACAAAACCAAAACAAAATAAACAAAACTTAAACAAATAAAAACTAAAATAATAATATTTAAAAAAAATATACAAATATTACAAAAATCCAAATTACACAAAATAAAAATAAATCAAAATATAAAAATAACAAAAAAATAAAATTAATTAAAATAACAATATAAAAAAATTACAAACAATATCAAAATATAAAAAATATAATATTTCAATATATTACATAAAAATTTTCAAAATCATCCAATAATACAAAAAAAAAAAATTAAAATAAATATCAAAAATCACCCAATAAATATCAAAAACAAAAACAAAAATTCGATTTAAATAACTTTATAAAAATTATACTACATAAAAATCAAAAATTCAATTATAATAATCAAAATTTCATTAAAAAAAACCATTTAAAATAATAAAAAATTATAAACATTCAAACAAAAAAAATAAAACAATTTAAATCAAAAAAAATATAAATTTAAAATTTCCAAATAAACATAATAAATCCACAATACATTTACAACATCAATAAAATTATAAAAATCCAAATATATAATAAATCACAAAAACATCAATTGAAAATCAAAAAAACATAAATATAATATCAACAAAATTTAAAAAAAATATCATTAATTTAAATATATAAAAATACAAATATTATTAAAAATTAACAAAAAAATTAATAAAACTAAATTATCAAAAAAAATCAATACAACAAAAAATAATGATAATTAAAATAAAAATAAAAAAAAAATAAATTACAATTAAATACACATTTCAATAAAAATATTTACATAAAAAAACAAAACAAAATAATAAAAAAATTAAATAAAAATTTAAATAATTAATAATAATTTTCATAACATAAAATTTAAAAAAATACAACTTTAAATATACATAAATAATACATACTAACATAAAAAGAAAACATAATCAAAAATAAAAAAAAAATCAAAATTAAATCAAATGACAAAACCATTATAAAAAAAAAAAATTTAAATCAATCCTAAATCTACAACAAAAAACCAAAAATCAAAAAACAAAAAAAAAAAAAATTAATAATTAAATAAAAAAAATCTTTATACAATTAATAATAAATAAAACCATAAAACAATACCAATATCAAAAAAAAAAAATTAAAAAATTAAAAAAAATATAAAAACAAAAAAAAAAACATAAAAAATTTTAAATAAACTAAAATCAATAAATTTCAAAAAAAAAAAAATCAATCCAAAAATAATAATTCAATAAATAAAAAAAACAATATAAAATAAAAACATAAAAAACAAAAATATAATTTAAAATAAAACAATTTATTAAAAAAATTCAAAATAAAAAATCAAAAAATCATCAAATAAACAAAAAAATACATAAATATAAAAAAAATAAATCAACATAAAATATAAAATTTTTCATCCAAAACCCAAAATAATAAATTGTATCAAACCTAAATAAAATTATTCAACCTAAAATAATAACAATACATAAATATAATATATTATAAAAACAGTTAATACAAAAAAAATAAATAAATATTAATCAATAAATAAAAAAAAAAAAAAATACAAAAATAAAATTCAATAATAAAAATAAATCAAAAATAATCAAAACTAAAAAAAAATAAATTTCAAATAAAACTAATTTTCCAAAAACATTAATATAAAAAAATCATAAATAAATAAAAAAAACAAATTCAATCAAAAATAAACAATAAAAAACAAAAAACCCAAAATCATAGTAAAAAATTATTAAACAAATCATAACTAATCAAAAATAAATACAAAAAATAATAAAAATATCAAATTAAATTTCAATCAAATAGACATCATAATCATATATAAAAAACACAAAAATACAAAAAAATATAAAACAATTAATAAATAATTCAACACAAAAAATAAATAATAACAAATACAAATGAAAACAAATCTATATATAAAAATTCAAAACATCAAAAACTCAAAACAAATCATCAACCCAGTCAATCCAATAATATTCACAAAATCATACATTAAAAACAAACAAATCCAAAAACAATAAAAAATAATTTCAAAACAAAAAAACCAACCAAAAATCATAAAAAAAAAATTATCACAAAAAATTAACAAATAAAAAAAAAACAATTAATTCATAAATCAAACATAAATCATAACAAATATAAAACAAATAATATCAATAAAAAAAAACAAAAACAAAATCATACAACTAAAAAAAAAAATCATAATACAAATATTCATAAACTCTCTAAATAATAAATAATTCAATAATAACAAATAATAAAAATCAAAAAATAAAATTAATTTTACAATCAATCTAATATAAACTTTTATTAAATAAAAACAAAAAATGACCTAAAAATATCAAAAACTAAATTCAAAAATCAAACAACAAATCAAACAAAACAATGAATAAAAAAAAATAAATAAACAAAAACAAAATATAAAAATACAAAAAAAAACAAAATTCAAAACAATAAACCAAAAAAATAATTAAAACAAATAACATATCAACATAAAAAAAACATACAATAAAATAATCAATAATCACAACCTATCATCAAATAAAATACTAAATCAACACAAAAACCCATAAAAAACAATTCAAAAATCTCAAAAATAAAAACCACCCAAACAATAACTAAAAAACATTAAAAAATAAAAAATCAAATAAAAAACAATTAAATCAATTACATATTTCTATGAACATAAAAAAAAAAAAATCATCTCATTAAATAACCAAATCTCATAAAATCAAAATAAAAAAATAAAAATCAACAAATGTATAAAATAAAACAATCAAAAAATAAAATCAAAATTAAAAAAAATAAATCAAAATAAATTCAATATCAATCATTCAATATCAATCAAATATAATAAAATCTCATCAAATAAAAAATAAAACAATAAACGAAAATATAATTAAATCAAAAAAAAATTAATTCAATTATTTCTCAAAAAACCAAAAAAATTTAAAAAAAAAAACAATAATCATACATAATTTAAAAAAAATAAAAAAATAAAAACAAAATAACAATAAAAATCAAATCGTATGTCAAAAAAAAAAAAATTCTTATAAAATAAAAAAAAATAAAAAAAACAAAACACTAAAAATCAATAATTAATAAAAAATAAACAATAAAATATAAAATACAAACAATAATCTATCAAAAATTACATCAAAAAAAACTAAAAATCAACATACAAAATAAAAAATTAAAAAAAAAATAAAAAACAAATTACATAAAAAAATCAATAAAAACATCTACATAAACACAAACGAATAAATAAAATAAACAATTCACATATAAATAAAAATACAAAACATTAATAATTAAAAAAATATACAACATATCAAAAACAATACAATAAATATCAAAAATAAAAACATACAAATCTTACAAATAAAAAAAAAAAATTGCAATCAAAAACAAAAATAAATAAAAACTATATCAATGTATATAAATCAATCAAAAACAAAAAAAAAAAACAAAAAAAACAATCAAAAACAATCAAAAAAAACCCACAAAATCAATAAACACAACATACATCAATTCAAAAACATAATAAATTAATACTAATTCAATAAAACAAAACAATCACAAAATAAACAAAAATAAAATAAATTAACCCAAAAAACACAAAAATATCAAAAAACATCAAAATTAAAAAATACATAAAAAACTTATAATTCAAAACAAATAAAAACAAATCACACATTCCAATAAAAAAAAACACTAAAATCGAAAACATCCACAAAATTCCATTTTCAAATCTAAAAAACCAAAAATATACAAACAAAAAAATAAAAAACAAAACTCAAATCAAACATAATCACAAAAAATAATATATAAAATAAATAATACAAAAATATAACCCTCATCAATTAAAAAAATTAAATCACCCAAAACAATTAATAACCAAACAAAAAATTAACCACTTCGAAAAAAATCAATACTTTCAAAAATATTAATAAACTAATTATCAAAAAAATTAAAAATTAAAAATAAATAACACAAAAAATAAACAACAATACACAAACAACAAATAAAAAAAAAAAAAATAAACATAAAATCACAAAAAAAAAAATAAAAAAATCAAAAAAATACAAATTAAAAATCAAAAAAAAATCAAACTCAAATCAAAATTAATCAAAAATTCAAATTCAAAATAAAATAAAAACAACAAAACAAATCAATAAAATGACATAAGATAAAAATCAAAAAAACACATCAAATCAATAATGCAAATTTAAATAACAAAAAAAAATAAAACAAAAATATTCAAAAATAAAAATAAAATTAAATTGACCATAAACATAAAAAAATAAATATAACATAAAAAAACATCCCAAATATCTTAAAATTTTCATAACAAAAAATAAAATAAATTAAAAAATTAAAAAAAAATAAAATCAACATAAAAAATAAATTATAAATAAAAAATAAAAATTATATATAAAAATAAATGACATAATAAAATTAATAAAAATCAAATTTAATATCACAAAAAATACTTAAATCTCTAAAAAAAATAACTAAAAAAAAATATCAATAAAAAATAAATATTTCAACATAAAACAAATAAAAACAAACAATCAATATATTCAAAAAAAATAAATGAATAAAAAATCACCATTAATAAAAAAAAAAATTAAACAAAAAAAAAAAAAAATAATCACATTCATAATACAATCAAATCACACATTCATATTCAATAAAATCAAATCAAATATATTAAAAAAAAAAAAGTATATAAAAAAAAAATAAAAAGAAATATAAAAAATAATACAAAAAATTATTAATAAAACAAAAATAAATAAAAATAAAGTAAAAAATTAAAAATAAAAATAATTTAAATAAAAAAATAAAACAAAAAAATAAAAAAAAAAAAAAACAAAAAAAAAAAAAACAAAAAACAAAAAAAAATAAAAAAAAAAAAACAAAAAAAAAAAAAAAAAATAAAACAAATAAAAAAATAAAAAAAAAAAAAAAAAAAATAAAAAACATACATAAAAAATAAATAAAAAAAAAAAAAAAGAACACAAAAAAAAAAAAAAAAAAACTAAAAAAAAAAAAAAAACACTAAACAACAAACCCCCAAAAAAAACCAAAAACCAAAAAAAAAAACCAAAAAAAAAAAACAAAACCCCCCCCCCCCCAAAAACCCCAAAACAAAAAAAAAAAACCCACCAAAAAAAAACCCCAAAAAACCCACCAAAAACCCCAAAAACAAAACCCCCCACAAAAAAAAAAAAAAACAAAAAAAAAAACACCAAACCCCAAAAAAAAAAAACCCAAAAAAAAAAAAACAAACCCCCCCCAAAAAAAAAAAAAAAAACCCCCCACAACAAAAAAAAACAACAAAACAAACCCCAAAAAAAAAAAAAAAACAAAAAAACCCCAAACCCCCCCCCCCAAAAAAAAAAAACCCCCAAAAAAAACCCCAAAAAAAAAAAACCCAAAAAAAACCACCCAAAAAAACCAAAAACCCCCAAAAACCACCCCCCCCCCCAAAACCCCACCCCCCCAAAACAAAACCCCAAAAAAACCCAAAAAAAACAAAAACAACCCAAAAACCCAAACCAAAAAAAAAACCAAAAAAAAAAACAAAAAAACCCAAAAAAAAAAAAAAACATAAAACCACCCCACCAAAACCCACACAAAACCCCCCACAAAAAAAAACAAACAAAACAAAACAAAACCAACCCAACACCCACAAACCACCAAAAAAAAAACAAACACAAAAACAAACCAAAACAACCAAAACCAAAACCCAAACACCCACCAACCCCAAAAACCAACAAAAAAAAACAACCACAAAACAAAAAAAAAAAAAAAAAACAAAAAAAAACCCCACCACCCAAACAACCCCCCAACCACCCACAAAACAAAACAAAACACCAACAACCACCAAACAACAAAAACAACACACAAAAACCCACAAAACAACCCCCACACACCACAACAACCCCCCAAACCCAACCACCACAACCCAACAACAAAAAAAAAACAAAAACCCAAAAAAAAAACAACAAAAAACACAACCCCCCAAACAAAACAACAAAAACACCAAAAAACAAAACCCCCACAACCCCCCAAAAACCCCAAAAACACCCAAACCACCAAAAAAAAAAAAACAACCCAAACCCCAAAACACACCAAACACCCCCCCACCCCAAACCACCACAAACACCCAACAAAACAACCCAAACACCCCAAAAAAAAAACCCAAAAAAAAAACACCCCCCCCCACCCCCAACAACCAAAAAAACCACCCACACCAACCAAAAAACAAACAACCCCCACACCAAACAACAAAAAAAAAAAAAAAACAACAAAAACACCACACCCACCACACAAACACACCAAACCCCCCCCCAAACAAACAAACCAAAAACAACCCCCCAAAACCCCAAACACACCCCCCCACCACACCCCCACCACCCCACCCCCACCAAACACCCCCCCCACCCCCCCCCACAACAACCACCCCAAACCACCCACCCCACCCAAACACCCAACACCACCACCCAACCAAACAACCCCACCCCAACCAAAACCCCAAAACACCACAACCCCCAACACACCAAAAACCCACCAACCAACCACCAAAAACCAAACAACAACAAACCAAACCCAACCCCCCCAAACCCCCAACCCACAAACCAAAAACCCCCACCAAACCCCAAAAAACCACCACCCACAACACCACCCCCACACAAAACACACCACAAACACCCACCCAACCCCCCCCAAAAAAAAAAACCACCAACCCCCCCCCCCCCCCCCCCCCCCCACCCCCCACACCCACAAAAAAAACCCCCAAACCCCCCCCCCCCCCACCCCCCCACAAACCAAAACCCCCCCCCACCCACCAACCCCACAAACACCCCAACAAAAACCCCCAAAAAACCACAACCCAACCCACCCCACACCAAAACCCACCAAAAACAAACAAAACAACCCCCCAAACCCCCCCCACCCCCCCCCCCCACCCCCACCAAACAAAAAATAAAACCCCAAAACCAACACAACCCAAACCCCCACCCAAACCCACACCAACCCACCACACCACAACACCCACAAAACCACCACACAAAAAAACCAACACCACCACCCCAAAAACCAACCCACCCAAAACCCCCACCCCAAACCCAACACACCCAACCAAAAACAAAAACCCCAAACACACCCCCCCCCCCACCCCCCCCCCCCCCCCCACCCCCCCACCCCACACAAACCCCCCCCCACCCCACACCACAAACACCACAAAAAAAACCCCCCCCCCCCCCCCACCCCCCCCCCACCACCCCCCCCCAACCCCCCACCCAAAACCCCCCCACCCACCACCCAAACCCCAAAACACCCCCACCAACAACCCCCCAACCAAAACACCACCACCCCCCCCCCCCCCCAACCCCAAACCCACACCCCCCAAAAAAAAAAAAAAAACAAACCACCACCAACACACAACCCAAACCCCCCCCAAAAACCCCCCCCAAAACAACACACCCAACCACAAAACACCCCCCCCCCCCAACACCACCCCCACACCACCCCCAACCCCAACCCCCCCACAACCCAACCCAACAACCCAACCCCCCCCCCCCCCACCAACAAACCCAAAAACCCCACCCCCCCCAAAACCCCCCCCACACCCCAACTACCCCCACCCCCCAAAAAACAACACACCAAAAAAAAAACACAAAACACCCACACCAACAACCCAACCACCCAAAAACCCCCCACACACACCACCCACCACCACACCAAAACACCCCCAACCCCCCCCCCACCCCCACCCCCCCCCCCAACCACACCCCCACACACCCCCAAAAAAACAAAAAAAACACCAACCACACCCCCCCCCACCACCACACCCCCACCCCCCCCAAAACCACACAACACCAACCCCCCACACCACAAAACCAAACCAACACCACCCCCCCAACCAACCCACCCAAACCACCCCCACCACCCAACACCCCCCAAACCCCAAAAAAACAACCCCCCAAACCCCCCCCACCCCCACCACCAACCCCAAAAACCAAACCAAAAAACCCCCAACCCCCCCCCACCCCCCCCACCAAACCCCAAACCACCAAACCAACAAAAAACAAACCCACCAAACCCCACACCCCACCCCCCCACCCCACCACCCACCCCCAACCACCCCAACCCCCCACCAAACAAAAACACAAACCCAAAAAACCAAAACCCCAAAAAAACACACCAACCAAACCCCCAACAACCCACACACCCCCCCCACCACCCCCCCACCCCAACAAACCAACCCCCCCCACAAAAACCACCCACACCACCAACAACAAAACCCCCCAAAAACCCCACAACCCCAAACCCCCCCCCAACCCCCCCCCCAACCCCCCCCCCACCCCAAACAAAAAAAAAAAAAACCACCCCCCCCCACCCCAACCCCCCCCACCCCCCCCCCAAAAACCACCCCCCCCACCCCCAAAAAAAAAAAAAACCCCCCAAAAACCCCCAAAACCCCCCAACCCCCCCCCAAAACCCCCCACC
>JAFMOC010001275.1:0-28221 GCA_019802505.1 Corydoras sp. C115
AGTAGGATGGGTCATGTTGGTTTCTGGGTGTTGAACCCACTCTGAACTTTTTATGTTGAGACAATAACAAACAGCTTCTTTGTAATGTCTGTAGATGAAAAAAAAACATTTTAATGAAGTAAAATAATAACAGTAAGTATTTTCACAGTCATTATAAATTATAGTTTATCTGATTGAAATTCAGGTCAGGATTGATTAAAATTTATAAGTGACATTGATTCTGAGGATTCATTGATTTAGTCTGTGTGTAAGTGTGTGTGTGTGGAATTAAGGCTTGATTAAAATAAATCCCAAATTATGTTTGGTTACTCTTTCATTTAATTTATAGAATAACATTTATTCCCAGCCAATGCAGTATGATTAATTTTACTTTAGTGGAAAAATTTACAAAAGTTGACAAAAATTTGTTCATTATATATATGTCCTTCCTTTTAGTGACAAAAAAACTATTAAAATGTAGAGCAGTCTGGAGCAGTGAAAATGTGTTGGGCCTCTAATACAGAAATTAATGGATCAAAAAACTATCTTATGTGCAAGAATATATATATTTGTAATTTTATAACTTAATACGTATAAACATGACTAATGGAGCAACTGCAAACCCCCTCCCCCACCCCGGGGATTAATAAAGTTGTATAAACATGGTTTTCCCTTTAACTTCTGACTTGTGCTGTTCTCATTTGTAAGTCGCTTTGGCAAAAAGCATCTGTTAAATGTGTAAACGTAAATGTAATCTGATTCTGATTCTTAGTTAAATATTTAAATATGAATGTACTACAAGAAGGGCGGCACAGTGGCTTAGTGGTTATCAAGTTATCAAGTATCGCAGTGAGCAAAAAACAAAAAAAAGAGTCCAAAAAGTGTGCCAAAAATTCTCATTAATATCCAATACAACCTCAAATAATGTAAGAAAACAATTTTTAAGTTAAAACTTGGGTTATTAAAACATTAGGTCACTTTCATCAAAATCAGCTCTAGTTCAAGAAATAATAACTGATAACTTACTAAATGTATTTTGTCTCATGAATACCTAGCATTAAATGATGCCTCTCCACCTGGTTATACTAATGCTCATAAACCACGTCTTAGTGGACGAGGAGGTGGAGTGGCTACGATCTATAAAGAAAACATAAATGTAACACTTAATAATAAGTATGAGTCAAAATCCTTCGAAGCTCTTGTACTCAACATAAGCAGCTCATCTGCATTGAAGAATAAATACAATATAATGGCAACTTATTACCATATACCGCCCTCCCGGCCCATATACAGAGTTTATTAAAGAATTTGGTGAATTTCTCTCTAACATAGTAATCTCATCAGACAAGGCCTTAATAGTCGGTGACTTCAATGTTCACTTTGAAAACCCACTAGACTCATTTAAATTAGACTTTGACTCCATCCTAGATTCCATGGGCATTACTCAAAGTGTAGTTGGTATAACACATCGCTGTAAACATACATTAGACTTAGTTTTATCACATGGTATTAACATTAATAATTTAACTATTGTTCTACTAAGTGAGGTCATCTCCGATCAATATTTGATAACCTACGATTTAGAAACTGATATTGATCCAGTCATTAAACCGCGATATGACATGAAGCGTACAATCATTCCCTCTACTGCTGTGTCATTCCTACAACATTTACCCGAATTAAACATTAAACCAGCATCAGGACCCGACGAACTTGAAAACACAGCGGAATACCTTCAAACACGTGTTTTCTGCAACCTTAGACAGTGTCACTCCACTTAAACTAAAAAGGATTAAAGATAAAAGACTCGTTCCATGGTTTAATGATCAAAACACATGCCCTAAAACAAACCACTAGAACCATGGAGCGTAAATGGAGACAAACTAAATTAGAGGTATTTAGGGTTGCATGGAAGGACAGTATGACTGAGTACAAACATGCACTCAATGCAGCGAAGACTAAATATTATTCTGAATTAATAGAGAACAACAAAAACAACCAAAGATTCCTCTTTAGTACCATTGCCAAATTAACTCAAAGTGCTACTGAATCAGATTCACAGATTCACTCACAGTTCAGCAGCAATGATTTCATGAATTTTTAGTGACAAAATTGAAAACATAAGACTTAAATCATCTAATGCATCGTGTAGCATAATCAATAATCAACCCTCAATAATTTCTGAAAAATCTAGTGGTAGAGAAAATAATATAGTACAAGAGTTAAATACCTACAGAGCCCCACAAGGGACATAAGCAAAAATAATTTAGAGAGGAACATGAGTAAAAAAATTTTTTTTTTTACTTATGTCGTGCTCACCACTTAGTAAGTCGTGCGCACGAGTTAGTAAGTCGTGCACACCACTTAATATCTCGTGAGCATGAGTTATTAAGTGGTGCGCACGAGATATTATGTGAATCATAATCTGACAATAAACAGACATGACGCGCTGTTACAACGATAGCGTTTACACTGGGACATGCGCTCTCCGACACTATGGCTGTTTGACAGATCCACAGATAAATAAATTACACGAATATAAATAAATGTTTTTTTCTAGGAATCTTTCTAGGAATGTAACTCCGGAATGCCATATAGGCTATATTCGACCGAACTCGTTTGCATGTTCTCCGAGTTGCTTGTTGCTTGGGAATTTCATTTTTACCCCCAAAACAGTTAAGCATTGGAGTTAAACGTGGCAATAACACGACTGGATTTCACATGTCTTATAATAATGTCTTATTTTGAAAAACAAGCCGCTGTATTTGATGAGATGAAGTGTACATGTGTTGGATGAGATGAACGTAACCGCTGTTCTTCCGCAGATACACGTATGGAAAAACGGATGTTTTCTAAGAATCACGCATGCGTTTGTGTACATGTGACTGTGTACCGCATTGTGAATGTTTTTACATTTGAACCAAATCGGAACTAGATCGGAACTTAGTAAGTGGTGAGCACGACATAAGTAAAAAAAAAAATTCTTTTTTACTCATGTTCCTCTCAAAATTTTTTTTTGCTCATGTCCCTTTAGGGGCTCCGTAAATACCTTTAACCCCATATTTAAAAATGAGCTTGTCTCATTAATTACACAATCAAAGACAACATCCTGTATGTTAGACCCAATACCTACAAACCTGCTTAAAGACCTCCTACCAAATATTACAGAGCCTTTTATAAACATTATAAATTCATCACTTAAAATAGGCTAATGTCCCCAAAAATCTGAAGTGTGCAGTCATTAAACCATTACTTAAAAAACCTAATTTAGATCCTCTAATACTGTCCAACTATAGACCAATATCAAACCTTCCTTTTTTCTCTCCTAAAAAAAAATCCTAGAAAAAATAGTGTTCAACCAGATGAATCGCCATCTTCTAGCTAATAACGTTCATGAAGTTTTTCAGTCAGGTTTTAGGTCTCATCATAGCACTGAGACAGCCTTAATTAAAGTCGTTAATGTCTTATTAATGTCCTCTGATAATAACCAAATCTCTTTTCTTGTATTATTAGATCTTAGTGCAGCCTTTGACACTATAGACCATAACATCTTAGTTGACAGATGAGAAAACACTGTGGGCGTTACAGGATCTGCACTCCAGTGGTTTAAAACCCTACCTGACAGATCGATATCAATTCACCTGTGTTAACAACCAATGTTCTGATCTTGCTAAAGTTAAATATGGTGTCCCCACAAGGGTCAGTTCTGGGTCCACTCCTATTTGCATTATATATGCTTCCATTGGGATCAATTATTCGTAAACATGGAATCAGTTTCCACTCATATGCAGATGATACACAAGTTATATGTTTCAGCTAACCCTAATAATGGTTGTTCAGTCAGTAAGCTCGAGGACTGCATCCAAGATATTAAAATATGGATGTCAAAAAACTTCCTACTGCTAAATTCTGATAAAACAAAGTTTCTGATAGTCGGACCCAAGGACAAAATTAACAAAGCTTCTAACACTATGTTAAACCTTGATAACTCTTTAATTAGACCCAGTTCATCTGTAAATAATCTCGGTGTCATTATTGATTCAGATCTCTCCTTTACAAAGCACATTAGCAATATCACTAGAATTGCATTTTTTCACCTTCGTAACATTTCGAAGCTACAAAATATCCTCTCCCTCCAAGATGCAGAAAAAACTAATTCATGCTTTATTTTATTACCTCAAGGTTAGATTATTGTAATTCACTTCTGACAGGATGTTCTAATAAATCATTACATAAATTACAACTTGTGCAGAATGCTGCAGCTAGAGTTTTTAACTAAAACCAGAAAGTTTGATCATATAACTCCTGTGTTATCAAACTTGCACTGGCTACCAGTTAAATTTCGTATCGAGTACAAAATTTTATTAATAACATATAAAATTCTACATAATCAGGCTCCACAGTATCTGAGTGAGCTGATTCAATCGTACAAGCCAGCACGTGAGCTCCGATCTCAAGGTGCTGGTTTACTCTTAGCTCCTAGAATAAATAAAATAACTGCTGGTGGGAAGAGCGTTCTCCCACAAGGCTCCTCAACTTTGGAATAGTCTTCCAGTTACTGTTCGTGACTCTGAATCACTATAAATCTTTAAAAATAAATTAAAAACACATTTATTTAATCTTGCGTTTAACTAATCCCCTGTAGATAAAGATGTAGGTCTCAGACTTGGCTGTGTTGGGGGGGGGTAATCTCTGATCAGTGTATGCTGGGCATTTCACCTCTTCACCCACCTCATCATTAATGGGGGGGGGGGGTGGCGCTGAAATGATGCTGTTCCGGGGCGCCATCTCAACTATGTAGAGTCTGCAGTATCTGCCTCTTTTAGTTATGCTGCTCTAGTCAGTGATGCCGGAGTCACATGCTGCACTGTCTCAATAAATTACTTATTAATTAAATGGCGCGCTTTATTATCAGCTCTAACTGCCTTCCCTGTCTGTTTCTTTTGAGGTGTCCCCCGGCTTCCTGGAGGTCTTCGTCCATGGCTCTGCTGACGAATACTGGATGGAACCTGATTATTAATTGGACTCGCGGTCCTGCAGGACGCCCCCTAATGGACTCACATATAGTTTTCCAGTTGTTAGTTTTTCCATTTGTTTAATATCTAGACATGGCTGTCCTACACTGTTCTTGCTACCTGGCTGCTCAAGGAGGATGAGTCCCCCACTGAGTCTTGGTCCTCCCAAGGTTTTCTTCCTTAAATAACAACATAAAAGGGAGTTTTTTTCTTGCCACTGTCGCTTCGGCTCGCTCTTTGGGGGTTTAAAGGCTTTTCATTCTGTAAAGCTGCTTTGTGACAATGTACTGTTGTAAAAAGCGCTATATAAATAAATTTTACTTGAACTTGAACTTAAAACTGTCAACAACATATTTTTTTTAGGACACAAAACATAAGGTAAGTTATAATTAGGGAAAGAATATTAGTTTGTAGTGACTTTGAATGCACTTAGTTTCCTTTGTTCTGTAAAGCATCTCTGAAACTTTCATCAACTGCAGACAATAATATTTATATTTAACTATAAGTGCTGAAAAGAAGCAACATTTATTGATTTTCAATCAATTTTTGCAATATACTGAGATTTACACTGAACCAAACAGAACTGATTTGCAAACTTTGGGATATCTTAATGTTTTATGCTTATACCTATGAAAAGGGCAAAAAGGCTTTCAGGTGAAATTATGAGGAATTCTCAGTTCTATTGTTAAATGATAGTGTGGGTGGGACGGTGAATTTCTCCAAATGGTTGCCTAATTTGAAACATTTATAAAGCCATCACATGGGCTTTGCTCCTCAGACTAAACTGCAAACAACTTCATGTTAGGACACAAAGGATAAAGGTAAGTAATAATTAAAATAGGACTTTATTTTCAATTAATCAATTTAGGAAGCATTAAGTATTTCTATCAGAAATTAGTTGTTAGATGTGTTTACTGTCACAATTAAACCCCTAAAGGAGCTCTAGCTTGTTATTTCTGTGGTAAGTGATATTTGTTGAGGTAAAGTATAACTTCCAAATTAAACAAATTATTTTTCAATTATATGAAATCAATTTAAATAAGAGCACTGATTGATCATTTTGTGTAAGTGCTTTTTTGGGAGGCAGTATCAGCTGTGACTGCATTGAACTTGTGTAAATTGTTTAAATAGTTTTTTGTATATTTAAAAAGTAAAAAGTAAAAGCTGCAGATCTTCTGCTCATCTTTGTACTTATAATTGAACATTTAGCCATTAACCATATACACACGTGGACAAAATTGTTGGTACCCCTTGGTTAATGACAGAAAAACCCACAATGGTAACAGAAATAACTTTAACCTGATAAAAGTAATAAATAACATACAAACACAAATAACTTTTCACAAAGAAACAGTATATGTAAAAAGTGGTTTGTATTGCATGAACTTAATATAACAAATGAAATAAACAAAATCAAATCCAAATACACGCACACAAGGTTATAGTCTCTAAACTCAATGAGTACTCATTTCATTCTTAATTACTTCTTAACCCCCCTCGTTGCAGGCCTGATGCGTGGCTCGTGAACGTAGTGGCCGATAGAAAACTTCAACTGGCCTCTTCACTCCTAAGATCAAACACAAATAAAATAAAACAGTACCTCAATTGTACCTCTGTCTTCTGATGACTCTCTCCTTCACTCTTTATAGCAGTAATGGCGGTACAACAGACTCCATCTTCAGCAGAAACTTTGAGAATGTTCGTCCGTAGCTAGAGATCGTGGATTTCGGACAAGAAGTCGGTGCGCTCATGGAGATATAAAACTATAATAACATATACATATATATAATAAATATAAATTATAGATATATTATATATTATAGATATATAACTATAATAAACCGCAGCCTGAATTAGCCTGCTAAGCTAATGCTTTAGTTATTGCTTTGGGGCAATGATATAGCATCCTGAGCTAGCATGCTATGTTAGCACTTGGCTTCCACTTCAGATAAACTCCGTGCAAAAACAACCTGCAACGAGTTCTCGACTTTCTCCATACGCTCTCCTCTCCCGCCCTCTCCGCTGCTGACAATCTGATCTAATCATTAATAGATTTACATTTACAATCTCACAGTTAACTGGACAATTGTTACAAACAAAAAACTCTTCTAATAAACATACATATCACTCTTCACATAATATCACCCACAGCCCATAACAAACCAATTTAACTATTATTCTCAGCTACAGCTCACTTAAACAAGGCTTGTTGGTCTATGGATGTTATTTTCTCTTTGGGTGTGAAAGTTTCCTAGGTTCAAATGCCGGATGAGCCCAAGCTAATATTCTGGTTGTTATCTTCTTAAACAAAATACCCAAAAATTATTTACTTTATATAAACACAAGGAAATTGAATTAAGTGGATCTATAATAGATTAATAATCTTTACAATACTTGATCAAATTTATATAAAATTGTAACATTATTGACAAATCAGTCTTTATTGTCATTTCCTCAGAATACGAGTTCACAATAATATGAGATTAGGCTTCTTTGGGATATGTCCAATGCAAGCAAATCAAGATGAAATTTACTTCAAACTCTGTCTGATTGCTGTTGGGTTGGTGGTGTTGCAGTCCTGCAGGATGGACTCACTGGACTTATATTGTTTTTCCAACTGTTGACTACAGACACGTGATCGCTACACAATCTGTACATGGCTGTCCTACACTGTTGATTCTGCTTTTTCTCTCAAGGAAGTTAGGTTCCCTGCTGAGCCTTGGTCCTCTCAAGGTTAAGCTATCAATACTTACCTTTAAAAACGCATTGTCAGAAGTGGGATTCGAACCCACGCCTCAGTGAGAGACTGCGACCTGAACGCAGCGCCTTAGACCGCTCGGCCATCCTGACACACAACCTGTCAAGCTAACGTGACAAAGAAGAGATGCCTCTTATACGCTAAAGGCTATGTACCTAAAGTTCACCAGTAGTGGGATTTGATGCCAGAGCTCTTAATCAATTCACCTATTCTGACTGTTATAAATGATTTACAACAAAAATCTTTAAACAAACGCCCCTAAGTGTCACTTGCAGGTTTATAAACTGCTCTGAGACAATAAGTTGAAGCATGTTCTGATGGTAGTGGTAACTTCTGTCACTGATATTGTGTGATGGAGTTCAACAGTGCATTGAAAAAGCAGGAGTTAAACAGTGCACAGTATATTATTCTATAAAACTGAGTGCTTTGTACATATCCATTAGCTTCACTGGGATTCAGTTTCATCTCATATCAAGTATTAACTTTGCTGTTAAAGATACTATACAGCTGCACCACTGGAGGTAGCAGTTACAGGATTGTAGTATTGGGACAAAATACAGTTTCAAACAACATGAAGGAAACTGTTTTTTTAGTACTTCATTTAATTACTAGTTAAACACCAGTAAAATTGGTTTATTATGGGTTGTAATGTGGTGTAGGACATAGTGGCTTAGTGGTTATCACCTCTTAGCACATATAATTAAATTTGAATGCTGGATGAAATTGAGGTAATTTGGAAATACGAAAAAAATGAACCCATTTTTAAATAAATGTTATATTTGTTTACATTGTTTCATCTGGTCAATCACATAATTTAAACAAAATTTTAAGACCATTTGAACTGAAAAATCATTTCTGAATCGAATCATGACCTCAAAAATCGGAATCGAATCGAATCGCCAAACACTGAGAGATTCGCACCCCTAGTTAACACACAGATTAAAGTGATTCAATTTCAATACTTAGTGGCACCTGAGTAATGCTTATTAATGAAATCAAAGGGCTTTTAATATATTTGTTATTAATTGTAATCTTCTTCCACTAAACTACATTTCAAAGCCAAAACTAATTTTAAAACCAGTTTTTTAAAAAATATATTTTGCTAATTACATTTTCTGAACTTGTGCTGAAATATCTCTTTTGGGAGAGCGTTAGACTGAAGATCTAAAGGTCACTGGTTCGATCCCGGGTTTCGGCATTACTAGACATCTTTTGTCTGTGCACTACATAATTAAAATACGATAAAAAAATACCTATTTTAGACATACAACATCTAAAGAACACAGGATCTGTGTAATAATTGATTGTTTGAAAATAAAGTCAATTTAATAAAAGAGCTTGCCGTGACCTGGATTCGAACCGCGGTTGCTGCGGCCACAATACAGAGTACGAACCACTATACGATCACGGCACAGCACTTTGCCCTTGGAACAGTTTTTCATAGAACTAGATGTTAATGAAACAGCAGCAATATTTACCCTTTAAAGTTCTAATTTTGCCAGTTGATCTTGGGGGATAAAAATTAAGCTCTCACATAGCAGGAGTGGAACCCGGTTAGACTTCTATCAACTTAAATCAACTGGTATATTTTAAGTTACTTGTCAGGGGAGTTAAGTTAGGACAAATGCAAAAAAAACTGACCATAGAGTCAGCCAGTAGTCAAAACTTGAACCTTCTGATCCATAGTTAGACATATTACCCTAGCACCAGTGACCCACACCAGTTATGGCGATTAAGTTGGAGGAATATGTTTTGATCTGATGTTGAGCACATTTGGAAGTATAGCAGACAGTAATTCAACAAGATAACTGTAAGGAGAGAGACATACAGACAAAGAACACATACTCAAGAGCTGAGGTTTGAACCTGGAGGTTCTCAACCAAATTCAGATGCATGAGCCATTACAAAGACCTGACATGTCATATATTACTGTTCCAATTAAAATAAAATCGACCCTTACATGTTGCTGGAAGAGTTCTCAAGCTAAGGATAAAGGCAGATTTTGTATTCTAAGCAGCTTGCCACAACCCAAATTCCAACCAGGGTTGTTGAAGTCATGCAGAAGTCATCATTATTTGATGCAGAATACAAATAATTTTGGGTTACAGGACGCCATGATGCCCTTTCAAAAGTCTTTCATTGATCGGACTTTGATGAAAGCATCGTTGGTTTTCCAGGGAACCCTCCATGACTTTGCCTCCAGCAAAAAAAAAAAAAAATAATTAAAGTTACATTGGAGAATGCAGGTATCGATCCTGCTACCTCTCGCATGCTAAGCAAGTGCTCTACCATTTGAGCTAATTCCCCATTTATCTGTAAAGTAAAAAAAAAGCACTAGGGATTCTTAAATAAATATCACTTCTTTTAATATGCATTGTCTCACAAGAATATTATTTTCACCACACCTGGTACTACCGTAAGGGACTACAAACCTGTGAACAAGGTTCTAAGAGAGACCTATATATGTGTGCATCCTGGAATGTGTCTGATCCAAAAACCTTGTCCTGGTCTTGAATCACATACTGGGCCACTTCCCCCAGTGGGACCTTCTGGTCGGGTAAACTCATGTATCTACGTTAAATCCTGTTCAGATCGTTTTTTGTCATACCTGTGATGTGGTGTCTTCACCTCCATAGGTGCCCGTATACAGCAAATGATCAGATTGATCTACCTGACCAAGCTGTTGGTTCCAGTGGATGCATCAACTGGAGGTTCAATACCCCAGCCATTACAGACACTTCATCCTTAAGATGTTCACCTTTGTGGAACCTGACTCCATGGCTCCTCTACAAAAAGCCAAATGTAATGATTTCCAAACTTGTAATCGTTCACATCTAAAACTGGTTGATTAAAATGGTTGATTAAATTTTGTCTTTTCTCTCAGATCTTCATCCACTGCAGTACAGCTGTGTGTTCCCAGTCCAATGAACATCTGTCTGTCAGCCTCAGTGCACAATACAAATCACATATTCTGAGTTGTCGTGTGTGGTTTTGTAATCTCACAAAGAATCCTTTAAATGTTTTAGGAAAATAAAAATTAAGGTGCAAATTGCAGATGAAGCTCATGTAACACAGCAACTCTGCAGATAAGCTTGTGTTGAGGGGATGTAGCTCAGTGTGAAACGTTTACTATCTAACAATCAGCCTTCAATTTATAAACTGGACTGGATAAACTCACAGAAGACCATTTCATTAGTGATTTTTTTCAATAGTGATTTTGCCTTCAATAAAAGTGTTTATGACCCACACATATGGTGTTTTGTTATATTGTGTTTGGAAGACATTTTTATAAAAGCAATAAGGCACTCAAGGTTATGTATTACTGTGGATAAATCATGGGAAAGATTTGTAAGATCTTTCTGTGAAGGTTTGAACCTTTTTTTTTTTTGACCCATTACAAAGACCTGACATGTCATATATTACTGATGCACATGATATGCTTATTAATACTCCTTTCAAACTCATAGGGAACCCATTTTTAAATCATAATCGTAATATTATTTTGAGATTGGCCTCAAAAATGCAGAAGTCATCATTATTTTGAATAAAAATAATTTTGTTAGTCCTCACATCATATTTTTACGGATCTGGTATTTTTCGTGTGTTCGTTCTTTGATGAAATGTGTAAGGTTTGTGATGCCTCCATATATATACACTTTGCTTACTGTACAATTCAGTTCTATAGAATCAAATATCTTTATTGTCATTATACCAGGTATAACGAAATTAAGGTGCCATACTTTCGGTGTCACATACTTAAATTTACAGAAATAAAGAGATTTAAAAGATAGCACTATAATTTACAATTTACAAAAATTTTAAAAAAAAAAAAAAAAAAAAAAAAAGAATTTAGTTACAAGATTGTATAAAACTGTACAACCTGAGTGAATGTATTTATATTTATATATTGCACGTTCAAAATTTGCACATTCAAAAAGTGAATTTTTATGAATTTTTTTAAAAAATTTTACAATGCGCCATTAAGTGCCCGAACAGCGGTTGGGTAGAAGCTATTTCTGAACCGGTTTGTTTTTTTTTTTTATTGCTCTGTAACGTCTACCTGATGGTAGCAGTTTGAGGAGATGGTGACCGGGGTGAGAATTGTCTGTAATAATTTTGTGAGCTCTCTGCAAACAACAAGAGCTGTGTAGATCCTCCATCTATAGATGTTTTGCAGAAAGTTGAAAACAAACTAGCTCAGCTTTCTCACATAACTAAAAAGCTTTAGTTGCAAAATACACATCATATTGACATTAAGAATTGAAGTCAGTGTTAATCTGGTCTCCTGAATCTGATCAAATTATTTTAATATTACGCAATTGTCAGCGACGTAGTAAAGGACTGCGCACTCACAGATCAATGCGATGCAGTTTATTGCACAACGTTGAGGTTCTCCAAAGAGAGCAGAAAAAACAAAGAAAACACAAAATACAGTGCGATGCAAAACACAAAATAACCACCGCAGATATGCAGAGAAAAACAAAAAAACAAAACGAAAAACAGGCAAACTGCGTAACTCGCGATGATGATGATCGCTGACGCAGAAAGTCCTCTGAAGAAGCACAAATACAAGCTGAAGTCTAATACTGAAGAGAGATAGAACATACAGCAAGAGAGCGTGATACGACGCGAGGAAGAATCCCAGAAACCGAGCTTATAAACACAAAAACCAGAAATGACAAAATCAAGAAAATGTGATCAAAATTCCGGTGATGGACAATGACCCAAAGAAACCAGTGACATTCGCTCACCAGAGTGCACTAGAGAGAGAGCATGAGTGACAGCAATGACTTCGCTTTACAGTAAAAAAATAAAATAAAATAAAATATTAAGTCTATATAATTTAAATAACCTGATTTCACAAGCAAAAAATTAAGAAAGAAATTCTAATTTCTATGCAAAGAAATTACACTACTGAATCAAACAATTCAAACTTAAACTAATACTGAGCCACTACAGAAGCAGCTACTTAATGTAGTTCAGAGAGAGAGAAATGTAGATTCTTAAACTCTGAAGTGTAAGAGAATAATTAGTCTCAGCTGATCCAATCACATGATCTCGTTAAGGTTGCTGAGTCTTCTTAAAAGAGCTCATCTAGCAACAACCTGAAATGTCTTCAGATCTGGAGCAGTGGTTTGGTCTTGTGAGCAGTTGGCGAGGTTCTGAAGGATGTTGTGGAAGATGGAGAGGTCATTACAAGTCTTTGGCTGTTTTCTTGGTGATTGTGTTGTAATTGAGTCATTACTCTAATATGTTTGATGTTTCAGGGTTCTCTTACTGTTCTTGACTGCAATGGTCTGGAGAGAATCAAGTGGCCTTGCTGGTAAGTTTAACAAATGGTTAAATGGAGGTTAACTTATTTTTTTTTTTCTCTAATCTGTTTTTAACTCCTCTTTTCTGTTCATAGTCTGGAATCAAAAACCTGCTTACTACTGGCAAGGTGCTGGCACAGTACCTCAACCTGTCCAGATGTCAGGACCTTGGACCCAGGTGCCTCTGTCCTCGCCTCAACCTGGAGCAAGTGTATCTGCCTCTCCAACTCTGCAACAGCGTTATGATCAGCCTGCAAGTGGTTCTAGCTGGTTTGGTTCTTTAGGACAATGGGTGCTTCCTGCATCCCAAGGCCAAACCTCCAATCCAGTTTCTCAAACAGTACAGGGTTCAGGAACTTGGCCCCAGGTGTCTCAGTCCTCACCTCAAACAGGATCCCATCTATCAGCTTTCCCATCTCAACAACAGAGCTATGATCAGTCTGTCTCAGTGATTCCTTCACAGGTCCTGGGTGTGTCACCCAGCCAATCTCAGCCTTCCACTGCAGTTCAGGCTCAATTAACAAGACCTGTTCCTGCATCTGGCAATGTGGCAAATTTGTATACTACTGCTCAGGGCACTTATGGACTGCAGTCCTCCGTCTCACCTAGCTGGGATGCCCAACCCCACCAGGCAAGCTCTGTCTCTACCCAATTCCAACACTCTCAGAGCTCTGGAAAAGTGTTGCAGGGATCTACATCCTCAGGCTCTAGCAAGTGGTATAAGGTAATGCCTCCTGCCATTTCTTCACCATGGAATTCTGTGACTCCACCTGCATGGGTACCAGCAACCAATAACCTTTATGCATCTTTGAGCAAACCTGCCACGCCATCAGCTGATGCCATATTCCAGAGTACTGGTCTGAGTTCAGCTTTCCAAACATCTGGTACCTCCACATCAAACTCTGGATCTCTATCCCTAAGCCAAACCTCAAGGCCTCCAGCATTTGTAGCCTCAAGCCGACCACTTCCCACTGGTCTACTACCTTTACCGTCTCTGGGTGTTTCTACCCAAGGTCCTCTCACTTGGCCATCTACTGGATCTTCACAATCTGTGCTTCAGGGCAGTGCATCTGTTGGCCAGTCCAACCCTCTGAGCAGTGGTCCTTCCAGGGTGTCCTTTTCCCTTCCAGGAGCCACAAGCAGCTTCAATTTTGGGCCGGGGCCAAACTCCCAGGCAAGTTCTCCTTATGCACAGACCCCTGCTGTGAGGGTTCCTAGCAACCAGCTCAACTTTAATACACCAGGAACATCCAGTGGTGCTCCTCTTTCACCAGGATTTTCTAGTTCTGTTAAAGGCTGAGGCTGAACAACCTGTGTTCTAGCAATGCCATGTTCACTGTTGTAACTTGTTTATTTGACCTGAATAAATGAATACTCAGAATGTGGGTGTCTCTATTCCTTTTTGTTTTGTTTTTTTTTCCACTCCTCTAGACTGTAGCAGTAAAATATACTTTTAGAATGGTGGTGATAAACTGTTTAGGGTACTTTCTGTTGTGTTAAAATAATTAATGGTAATGTAATAGAGAAGAAAAAAAAGTTTCTTCCTAAGAAAACCCATGTGGACATGAGAACATGGAAAATCCACCCAGATTGGGATTCAAAGCAGAAATCCCTATTTCTGAGAGACGAACATGCTAACCACCACTCTACTGTGCTGCCCCAGCAGAAACTGGTATCAAAATCAACAAACTGTATGAATATATATTTAAAACATGAAGTTATTAAGAATAAATATTAACATTTTGATGAAACAAGTGAACAATATTGTAGTGTGGGACTTGGCATCTTCGTGTGCACATCATGGCTTGGCAGGTTGCCCTGCCAATGGGAAGTTGCCACGTGGCTTTCACGTGATGTACCGGGGGGTGCACGTTGCGGTTTTGGCAGGATGCCCTGCCAATGGGAAGTTGCCCCGTGGATGTTCCGGGATGTGCCATGGGAATATAGGTGTATATAAGGGAAGGGGTTCGTGTGTCTGCGTGTTTTGAAGTGTTGGAGTTATATGAGATACGTTCACGATCTCTTTAATAAACCCAGTTGGTTATGATGGCATCTCGACTCCGCGTCTGTTCTTCGTCAACTGAACAATATATTAACAATTAAACCAGAATTCTTATAGCAGAAAACATTAAAATAACAGTAACAGCATAATATTATTAATGAGAAAACTATAAAAAAAAAAATATATAAAGTTGTATTTAATGTGTTATTGCAAATTTTGTCCACTTGGTGGCAGAAGTATGTGGAATTCCTATTTTAAAATTACAGGTGGGTTCAGAGATTAATTGAGATTATTTTCAAAACTTAATGCATTTTGATATGTATAATCTGCTGTTTCTTTTGTTACACAGAGCGTAGTTTATATTTAAATTTTTAATTAGTTATTTCATTTTTAACACATTCATAATTCTGTTGAAATGTAAATGTCGTTTCTCACCACGAGAGGACAGCAGTCACTCATCTTCAGTTAAAGTGAGTTAGTTTTTATTGAGATAAAGAAAAAGGACACGCCACTAGACTAAAGGTAATACACATTATATTTTTTAAAAGATTCACTACCTGTGACGTTCCATCCTGTGTTTTACACACTAGATTGTGCACTAATATAAGAACTGTAGAGTGATTTGAGACAAACTAATGTAATTAATAAGAAAATTGTTCATACAGAATAAATTGGTTTAAGGGGAATAATTTATCCACTTCGATCTAAACATCTTCATTTTTTTATGATATATAAGATACGAAGTGCATTAATTTATGATATTTTAAATAAAAATACTTTTGCATAAAAAGTTATAGGTGTAATTAAAGAAAAAGATTGGGAGACTGTTAGTTGGATGTCTGACTCAGTGGTCATGTAAATCGACTCTCAGTGATTCAGAGGAGCGACTCGTCAGATAAAGATGAACAGAAGAACTAACCGAGTTACCAGATCCCTCAAAAGTCTTTTTACCTAAATCATCTTTATATCTGTTAACCTGAAAAGCTGAAACAGGTCCAAAAGGTAAAGTGTTGTAGGATTTCAGACATAGAGCAACTTTGCTATGACTCCAGATAGCAACTCCATGATGTTCATGAACCTCTTTACCTAAAAAAAACACCACTGTGTGTCCATCCTGTGTCCTGCAGAGTCCAGTTCCTGACCACTTGGTCTCAGACAATCCAGAAATGCTGATGTTCAGTCTCAGTTCACTATCAAGTTTCAATTTTACTTTCTAATCCTTATTTATCTTTTAAAAACCTTATTTTCTACTTAAGCAACTTCATGAAGCTGTACCCTCTTGAAAAACATGTTTGCAGAGAGATTTCTGGTTTATTTTTTCTCTGTGAAAATACTCTTCACTTGTCACAGCCCAGCAGCATGGCTGCTTTGTTTACACCCAGGATCAGCTGATGGTGCTGAAGCCGTCACTTAGAGCAGGTCAGATTTTATTAAGTTTAAATCCAGAGTCCAGTAATGTTGCCAGTGTGTTATTATTGAACATCTACAAGGTTTATTAACATAAGCTATTATTTAACAGAATTGTAATCCCATTGTAGTTTGAATTTGTTAAATTGTATCATAACAATCAGAACACGATTAACACAGCACACAAGTTGGAAACAAACAACAGCAAAATAATGAACTAATCAAAGCTGAAGACTTCTTAAAGCTTCTTGAAGCTTAAAACTTCACTGATTACAGTAAAACTATCTATATTTTCTCTGTGTTCCGCCTCTTGTCAATAGGGGATGCTGCAGCACCATTCAACTTTAAAACGCCTCAGGTTCACTGCTGGACTGAGCATAACCCACCAACCAAGCAGACCTGCACATTAGCATCGTGCAGACAGAGTTGTGTGAGCGCTGATGAATTATCAGAGCAAAAAAACACAAAAGTGTTTTAAACAACTTTTTTTCAAATCCAAGCTTTAGAGCTTTTGTAACATCAAGTTAAACTGTAACTTATTTTTGGGATCCACAGAGCCTGGATTGATTTGTAACACTTTAAGAGTAAATTAAATTCTGTAACCGTTATTCTAACATTTATAATATTTGGCATTTAGACAAACTTTCAGAACTCAGATTAATACCATGTTAATTAATTAAGTCATGTGACAAACCAGATTACCCTCAACCAATCAGAAGACAGCAAAAAGCTTGATTCTAATGCTAATAGAATCCTGGGTAACTCAACAGCTTCAGAAGAACATCAGGATAATTAAAAGAGGTGATTATAGTTGAACTAAATCATTATAAAAGTAAAGTGTCAAATCTTTTCATGACATTCTTATGTGACTTAGAGTTAGTTGCAATGGGATCCAAACAAGGTTGGTTTTTGGTTGTGGTGCTGATTGTATTTGGATTTTCTGAGGCCCAGTGGGAAAGTTTGGGAAAATCTCAAGATCCTTTAAAGGTTCCACCAGGTTCCCAACCACGACCAGCTCAAGCTTCACCTCTGCCTTTTCAAGATGCTGTACAAAACCCTCTGCAGAGTTCCTCAAATGTTCAATCCCATCAGGTCATTCAAGGACCAGTGAAGGCCCTAAACTGGAGGTTTCCAGTCATGCCCCAGATCTCAAGACCAGCTCCAGTGCATTTTGATAGACCTATCCCTGCAGCTGTTCATAGTGTAGCTGCAGTGTGTACTGAGAATACTGTGCATGTGGAAGTGAGGAAAGACCTGTTTGGAACTGGAGAACCTATTGACGTGTCAGTCCTCACTCTGGGAGGATGTGCTGCTAAAGGACAGGATGCTGCTCAGCAAGTTCTTATTTATGAATCTGAGCTGCAAAGCTGTAACAGTAACTTGATCGTGAGTCTATAATCTGATTGAAATGAGCTTGTATCTGGTCTGGATTTCTAACATGTCCTGTTTATCTAGATGACTGAGGATGAGCTGGTCTATGTCTTCACTCTCAACTATGGAGCTTCTTCGCCTTTAGCTGGAACTTCTGTTGTAAGAAATGTGGCTGGTTATGGAGCTACTGTTCTTATCGAGTGTCACTATCCAAGGTATTGCTTCATTTCATTGGATTGTGTTGGATTACTTTTAAATTCACTTAATTTGCTCAGGATGTAGTGTTTGAATCTTGAGTTTCAGACTCCACAATGTGAGCAGCAATGCACTGATACCTGTTTGGGTTCCATATGCTTCTACCCATGTTGCTGAGGAAATGCTTGTCTTCTCCCTGAGACTCATGATGGGTTTGTAACATGCTGAAGTTAATGGCAGTCATCTGGTTAGTTTGGTGCATTTTTGTGTAGATTGTATTGAATGGCTTTCTCTTGTAGATGACTGGGTCTCTGAAAGGGCATCCAACCAGTATTTTCTGGGAGAGCTCATCAATATTGAAGCTTCTGTGATGCAGTTCCACCATGTTCCCCTTCGTGTGTATGTGGATGGATGTGTTGCTACTCCAGTTCCTGATCTAAATGCAGTTCCCAGATATTCCTTCATTGAGAACTATGGGTGAGTGGGATTCCTGTGAGCTTTATGTTGCTGCTCATATAAACCCTAACCTGCATAATCTGTTGTAGGTGCTTGGTGGATGCTAAGCTCACAGGGTCCAGGTCACGTTTCATGCCCCAAACCCAGGGAACTAAACTGGACTTTCAGCTGGAGGCCTTCAGGTTCCAGCAGGTCAACAATAATATGGTAAGTACTGCTGGATCCATTAGTCTGAGTGGAACTTGTTCAGTTGCTTGTACATTATTTCTCCTCTTGTTTCAGATCTACATTGCATGTTTATTGAGGGCAACAGCAGCTTCTTTCAGTCCTGACCTGGAGCACAAGGCCTGTTCCTTCTCTGGCAACAGGTATGTTTAAGGAAAACAGTAGAACCTCAGCAGCACCAGATACTAAAACCAGAATCTCTGTAGGTGGATTGCTGCATATGGTGACAGTGGAGTCTGTAGCTGTTGTGATGGAAACTGCAGCTCTAGAAAAGGAGGTGCTTCAGAAGGTATGTTACTTGATTAACTAAATCAATGCTGTCATGTGACTGCTTGAGTCATTGTTGTGCTTTTCAGCATATTTTGAGTGAAATGGTAATTCTTCTCCTTTGATTCTAGATCTGCAGCTGAAGGGAGAAGTGATGCTTGGGCCGATTGTGGTTCAACATAAGGGATAATTTAAAATAAAATTCTTAAAGTGATCTGTGCCTTGTATCTTATTTCAAAGCTTATGTCTGTTTCAGACTGGATTTCTGGTTTGTTTTGAGACTGTGTGCCAACTTTGAAACTACTCATTACATGAGTTCTTATTGACTTACATTACCACTGGTTTCCCTGGAACCACAAAAGAATGGCACGTGTGAGTGCAAATACCCTGCTCCCCTGCAGTGCACCACTTGGTACCCGTTGTTAAACAAATGAGCCAGCTTGCTGCTAGAAAAGTTCAACCCCATTTATCTTAACTTTGTAACTTACAAAAGCATGCATTACTCTTCAGACAGATCAAAGTGTTTACTTTCAGAATTAATGATGTGCTAATGTAACTGTCACTCACTCTCCCTCTGTAGTGCACTCTGAGGGAATGTCACCTGTTTCCTCGGGTCGCTGTCCATCACCGGAGTTTTCATCACCTGGTCTGGGTTTCCGTGATTTGTCATTTCCGGTCTTTGTGTTTATAAGCTGTTTCTGGGTTTCTTCCCTGCGTCGTATCACGCTCACTTGCTACGTGTGCAAGAATCTCACATTGTGCTAATAAATAGCATCGCATTGATCTGTGATCGTGCAGTACTTCATTACGCCGTTTTAAAATGTTTCCACAGTAATTTATGGTGACGCACTGTACTTATGTGCACATGTCAACAAACATTTTATGAAAGCTTGTATAACACCTGACCTAAAATACCTCTAACTACTCCAAAAGGCATACATGCCACGGTAAGTTTTTTTTAGCGTGTGATGAGCACAGTCAATGAATCACTCAAATTCTCTGGCTATGTGAACGGCGGTGTGCCGATGCTGTGAGGCTAAAAAGCATGCGAAATAAAATCGAGGTGCAAGGTGCAACTGAATTATGTAAGGTTTTTATAATACTTTTAAGTAATTTAGTAAAAGTATTAGTTTAGTTCAGGGAACAGAGAAAATTACTATTTGATGAATGAGCATGGGAAAGAGTATGAATGTCCAGTTGCAGGCTGAGAGTTTTGAATAATGGGAACAGTCAACAAGAACCTGTCATAAATTCAAACATCTGAGGGGGGCAGAAAGCAGGACCAGATGCGTTAGAAGATAGAGATGTTTTGGTCAATGTACATATGAAGAAAAAAGACTGTTGTCTGGAGAGGGCACACACACAGAAGTAGCAAGTCATGCCCTCCTGAAGGACTTAAATGGACGAACTAGGGGATTTCGGGCAGAGCTCTCGTCCATATTTTTCATTGATATTTTACACTGTCTATTCAGTAAAATGCATTAAATACTTTTGGAACGAAAGTGACTTCTGTTTTTTTTTTTTTTTTTTTTTTTAGAAACTTAAATGGTGACCCGATGTGAGAAAACGGTATAAGAAAGATGCGGAGCGGTTTGGAACGCATATTTACCTTTTGCTGTCTGTTGCAAGCTGCACTTCGTTAATTCTAAATTCAATTCAAATTGGTAAGCAGGAACCTGTTACAGACCAGATGAAGACCAGATGGTAGATCATTCTGTTTTTTTGTCAGATTAACATGTTTTTCTTACAACTTTCCTTACATTAGCATTAGTTACATAAGAATCTGAAAAAAAGAGTTTGCTTTCTTTGGCTGGGTGTTTTAACCTTAACTTCATTTCTTTTAAAGGAGATAAACAAATTGGCAGCGGTGGGATTTGAACCCACGCCTCCGAAGAGACTGGAGCCTTAATCCAGCGCCTTAGACCGCTCGGCCACGCTACCTGTTTCTAAGATAGACAGAAGACAAATAGTGTTCTTAAGTAGTGAGGTCGGTGTGAGAGTGTGAAAGACTAATATTTTCAGGGCTGTTCTCATTTGTAAGACTAAATGACTAAATGTAAATGTAAATGTAAAAGAAAAATGAATTCTCACCATTTCATCTCTGGGGCTCTATACATCACCTACTGTCTTGTTCAAAATTGTATCATTCACATGGAATAAATGTTCATTTAATGTTTTAAGTGACATTAAAAATGATCTGTTGGCAATTTGAATCCACACCTCCAAAGGGTGTGGAGCCTAAATCTAGGGCTTTATAATCGCTCAGCCACACTAGCAGCTATTGTGAAGACTTTTTTAATCAGGTAAATACCATCAAGACATGATTATGGAGAAAATAAATAAGATGCATAAGGGCCATTCCAAACTAGAGCAGTAAATTTGACATGGTGTCCACCACTCTCTATTTTTAATGAGCAGAAATCAAAGCAGATAAAGAGCTTGGAAAGCAGCACTGCTAATCACTATAACTCTAATGTCCAACACTCTCATGTATGATAAAGTCTGCTACACAATCATAGAACTAAAGTCTGTTTTCAGACTGAATCATTTTTCTATCACTTTAAACTGTCTCTGTGGTTTAGTTAGTAAACTTGCTGCTTATTTGCTGTTATTTAAATATCTGTAACATGACAAGGCATGTGCAGTCACTGTAGTCAGTTCTAATGTGGTGCTGTGGCTTAGTTGGTTAAAGCGCCTGTCTAGTAAACAGGAGATCCTGGGTTCGAATCCCAGCAGTACCTTGTTATTTGATGAGCTTTTGTAAGCCACTTTTTGTTGTGCAAACTGTAGTGGTTATTTTGTTTATCTTTGTTTTGGTTGACCTGCTCTCCATGGAGAATCTCACCTTGTGCTAATAAATAGCATTGCATTGATCTGTGATCGCGCAGTACTTCATTACGCCGTTTTAAAATGTTTCCACAGTAGTTTATGGTGACAGACTGTGCGCACTGTACTTATGTGCACATGTCAACAAACATTTTATGAAAGCTTGTACAATACCTGACCTAAAATACCTCTAACTACTTCAAAAGGCATACATGCCGCGGTAGTTTTTTTTTTTAGCGTGTGATGAGCACAGTCAATGAATCAGTCAAATTCTCTGGCTGTGTGAACGGTGTGCCGACACTGTGAGGCTAAAAAGCATGCGAAATAAAATCGAGGCACAAGGTGCAACTGAATTATGTAAGGTTTTTATAATACTTTTAAGTAATTTAGTAAAAGTATTAGTTTAGTTCAGGGAACAGAGAAAATGACTATTTGATGAATGAGCATGGGAAATGGGAAAGAGTATTTTTTTTAACTATTTTTTGGAATACAAGGATACTTTATTGTTAATTCCGCCGCACATCTAGGACATAGAGAGAATCATGATATTGCTCCTCCCTCTCTAAAGACAAAGAAAGGGGGCTGCATCGACAGTTCACGCCACCACCAGTCACCTGAGTGCCTATTGGTCTGCCCAACACATCATTGATGTTGGGTAGGCCTTTTAAAAACTGAGCTAACTCTTTTAATTTACCAATACATCAGGGTAACACCTAATCCAATCAGCAGAATACAAATGCTAATAAATCCAAATAGATAAACATCTTACATGTCCTCCACGGACAAAGGAGCCAGATGCACCACCCGCCACATTCCCCATGTGTGTAGATTTTTTTTGTGATTTTTTTTTTTTTTTTAGCAACAATTACTCCACATTATATTCCATAATAAAACGATTTAACTAGCATTCCATTCATTCATTCATTCATTCATTCATTATCTCCCGCTTTATCCTCTATTAGGGTCGCGGTGGGGTTCCCCATGCCCATCCAAGGGAGAACATCTCGGGCGCTGGGCAGATAGACCCAGGACAGGGCGCCAATCCATCGCTGGGTAACTAGCATTCCACTACTATTTAAAAGTACTAAAAAACGGTTTCCTATAAAGTTTTTAAATTGCAGTTTGTCAGCATTTATTTTTTAATAAATACAATGTATTTATTAATAAAATTTGCTTGCCTTGCAAGCAAATGAACATTCATTGGATTGAAACTACATTCAAAATGCTAAATCTCTGCTCCAAGTGAGGCTTGAACTCACAACCTCGGCATCACTCTGCAATGTACTGCTGTATAAGTACCGTGCGCTAACCGATTGCGCCACTGGAGCTACTCCCACAATGCATCAACTGTAGTTCTCAGCAACTCAGAGATGAAGGTGGAACCTATTATAACAACAGGAAGTTACATGTAATAGATGTAGCTCACATAACACAAGCAGTGGATTCATGAATAATTGGATATTTCATTTTCATTTCATGTTACTTATAGTTATTTTATTCACTTTTTTTTTTTTTAAACATTTTATAACCTATTTATCTTTAAAAACATATTATTTCGGAACCATCATAACATGCTAAAATGATCATTAATACAACACCTGATCAAATCTCTTATACTTCTAAAAGAAAACACAATATATTTGTTTTAGTTACTGATATTTAATATTCAGTTGTGTTAAGTTCTCTGAAGTGTTTATTTAACTAGTGACTTAAGTCACTTTTGAAAAATGTAAAGATTGAAAAAAAATATTGAATCAGACATACATGTGAGCTTGTAAATGAGCACCTGGATAGCTCAGCTGGTAGAGCTTTTAATCTGAGGGTCCAGGGTTCAAATCCCTGTTCAGGTGTGTGATCTGCTCTTTATGTTTAATTATGTTGTGTGTTAATATCTCACCCTTCTTTTGTCTTCTCTTCTCTTTAGTCACTGATTGATCCTTCGGAGCGACTGGCTTACTTTAAGTAACTTAATAAAAAAAAAGGCTTAATAATTTTGGAAAAGCTGTCCCATTACTGTTCATAATACTGAAATACTAACAATCTTTAAAAGTTGATTAAAACACACTTATTTACTTTTGCAAGGACTGTAAAAACATCAAGAGTCAGTGATTCAGCTTACAGCCTTCAACCTTTTATCCTAAATCACTTCTTTAACTTTTTAATTAAACTCAATATTATGTTAATAGTTGTTTTATTTTCTAATAAGAATATCTTTGGCCTCATTTTTTCAGTTCTAGCCTTTTTCTTAAGTGTCTTTGTGTCTTAAATAGATCTACAGTTCTTATATTAGTTCACTATCTAGGGTGTAAAACACAGGATGTAAAGCTGCATTTAGTGCACTTCATTATTAAATATGCATTTATTTATCCAGTTCAGGCTTTCTCTTCTTTGTATAACTAAATGCTGTAAATGTACATCTGTACCTATTGCCATCTTGTGGTGAAAACTGCCAACATCTCATATACACATTTTAACCATCAAATTGAATTAACGTTTAAAAAAGAAATTAAAAGTTTTATATTAAAAGTTAATTAAACTAAATGTAATGAAATGTGCACAGTGTAACTTTTGATTATGTAAAAATTATGAAACACATAAAAATCCAATTATTTTACTGACTGCTGCCACCTTGTGGAATAAAACTAATAGCCCATGAACTAAACATTATTTAATAATAATAATAATAATAATAATAATAATAATAATAATAATAATAATAATATATTGTTATTTATTTTATCACTTTAGTGTTTTACTATTAGTGGTGTTTATTATTCCAGAAGCTTACATATTTATTTACATTTACTATTTTTGTTGGTGTATTATTAAAATTTTATGTGAATGTTTTTTCTTATTTTTTACACTTATTTTGTTATAAGACTGACATTTTATGTGCAAAACAGAATTATACATTTGAAATATTGCATCCCTTAATGATTTCATAATATAAAATGAAAATAACTGCATTACAAAGTTTGATAGACTCCCCTGATCGGTATGATCATAACAGAACCATAGCTGTAATGTCTGTCTGAACTTTAAATCCAATCTGTAAACCTTATATATCTTCATTTAAGTGTTGATATTGAAATGACACGTTCTAAAAGTATTTTAGAATAAACTAATATAGTTTATGTATGAAATTGTAGTAAATAATATAAAATTTTTAAACGCATCAATGTTACCTCTGTGCATTCACATTAGAACACACATTTATACAAAGCTGAAAGAGGATCTCATAAAAAAGCATAAACTGTATTAATACAAATATTTTTATTAGTCACTATTAAAATACAATCTTATTATTCATTCATTCATTATCTTCCGCTTTATCCTATATCAGGGTCACGGTGGGGTTCCCCATGCCCATCCAGGAGAGAACGTTGGGCGGGCGCTGGGCAGATAGACCCAGGACAGGGCGCCAATCCATCGCTGGGCACACACTCACTCACACAAACAGACTCTATATGGGGCAATTTTTGAGAATTCAATTGACTTCAACCATGTTTTTGGACTGTGGGAGGAAACCGGAGAACCCGGAGGAAACCCACGCAGACACAGGGAGAACATGGAAACTCCACCCAGATGGGGATTTGAACCGGGAATCCCTAGCATTGAGAGGCGAACGTGCTAACCACTAAGCCACCGTGCCACCCCAATCTTATTATCAGAGATTTAAAAACGTTTAAATTTTATTAAATAATAAACAGCATTTACTTTTTTTAATGAATAATGAGTCTCAATAAGCAGACAGTTCGCTGTGATGTCATTAAAAAAAAACAACACCTAAAGTGCTACAAAGAGGGAAAACTGAGATTAAACTTATCTATTATGCCAATTAAACTGGATGTTCTGTTTCAGACGGACGGCCGAGCAGTCTAAGGCACTGCGTTCAGATTGCGTTCTCTAACTGAGGCATAGGTTCGAATCCCACTTCTGACAATATTTTTTTTAAGGGTAAGTATTGATAGATTAACATTCAAGACTCAGCAGGGAACCTAACCTCCTCGAGCTACCAAGCAGAATCAACAGTGTAGGACAGTCATGTACTGATTGTGTAACGATCAGGTGTCCATAGTCAACATTTGGAAAAACTATATAGTGAGTCCATCCTGCAGAACTACAACACCACCAATCCAACAGAGTTTGAAGTAAATTCAATCCTGGTTTGCTTGTATTGGACCAAGTTCCCAACGAAGCCTTATCTCATATTACTTGAACTTGAACCTAGGACCTTTCACACCTAAAGGAAGAATAACACCTGTAGACCAACAAGCCTTGTTCAAGTTAGCTGTTGCTGAGAATACTAGTTAAATTGGTTTGTTGAGGGCTGTGGAGCGATATTAAGTTTATTAGAAGAGTTTATTGGTAGTTGTCCTTAATTGTGTGATTGTAAATGTAAATCTATCATTGATTCTTTTTTATTAAACACTACCATAATAACTCAATTATTATTTTTTTGTTATTTAAATTATCACTTTTGTGTTTTATTATTATTAGTGTTTTTACTATTTCAGCATTTTTTGGTGGTGTATAATAAAACATTTATGTGAATGTTTTTATGTGTATTGTTACTTATTTTGTTTTTAGAATGACCTTTAATGCACAAAGCAGAATTAAACTTTTAAAATAATGAATCCCTCAAACATTTTAGAATTTGAAATGTAAATAACAGCATTGCAAAGGTTTTTACAAAGACTCCCCTGATTGGTTTGATTGTAACAGAACCAAAGCTGTAATGTCTGAGAAATAAATCATTTCTCTCTTTTAAAAATAAACTTTAAATCCAGTTTACAGAGCAGAACTTAAAGCTTTCATATCTTCATGTAATTCAGGAAAGAGCCCATGATATTGAAATAGTCTAAAAGTGTTTCATAAAAAACTCATAGTTTCTTTATATATGAAATTATATTGAATTTTTTAAATGGAGCCTACATTTTGAAAAACGTCAAATCAGTTACTATTGAAACACACTCTTGTGTCACAGATTCATTTGATTCATTTATTTAATTTTTATCACATTTATATTATCATTCATTCATTATCTTCCGCTTTATTCTCTATTAGGGTCGCGGTGGGGTTCCCCATGCCCATACAGGGGAGAATGTCTCGGGCGCTGGGCAGATAGACAGGACAGGGCGCCAATCCATCGCTGGGTACACACTCACTCACACAAACACACTCTATTTGGGGCAATTTGGAGAACTTAATAGATATGATCCATGTTTTTGGACTGTGGAGGAAACCAGAGAACCCAGAGGAAACCCACGCAGACACGGGGAGAACATGGAAACTCCACCCAGATGGGGATTCGAACCGGGAATCCCTAGTACTGAGAAGCAAACGTGCTAACCACTAAGCCACCGTGCCGCCCACATTTATATTATATTCTATGAAATGTAGGTGAAATGTAAATGTAATTTCTCATCTCTGCCCAGCAATGGATTGGTGCCCTGTCCTGGGTTTATCTGCCCAGCGCCCGAAACGTTCTCCCCTGGATTGGCATGGGGAATCCTCCCGCGACCCTTATGTAGGATAAAGCGGAAGATAATGGATGGATGGAATTTCTCATCTCAAGAGGGCAGCAGTCATACATCTTCAGGTACAGTGCTGTTAGTTTTGATGGGACAAAGAAGAAGGACAGAAGGCTGGACTGAAGGTAACAAAAATTCTATTTTTAAAAAGGTTCACTACCTGTGACTTTCCATTCTGTGTTTCACACACTAGATAGTGCACTAATATAAGAACTGTAGAGCCATTTGAGCCAAAAGAATGTCCCAAACAAAGTGTTAGTACAGAATAAATTGGTTCAAGGGAAATTATTTATACACTACAATCTAGGTGGAATTAAATATCTGTGACATAGTAACAACTTGCTGCATTATTTGCTGTTATTTAAAGATCTGTGACATGACAAGGCATATGCAGTGACTGTAATCAGTTGATCTGTGATGCTGTGGCTTTTTAGTTGGTTAAAGTGGCCTGTCTAGTAAACAGGAGATCCTGGTTTCAAATCCTAGCAGTACCTTGCTATTTGATGAGCTGTTACAAAGCCAATCAATTTTTGTTGTGCAAACAGTTTTCCCTTTAATATATTTTTTTGAATAAAGTTCAAAATTAAATGTAAACTTATTTTACATAAATCAAAAAAACGTAAATTGTTTATACAATAATTATAACAATTTACTATATTCAGAAATGCAAAAATATATTATATAATACAGTAACGATAGCATTATCGTTATGGTCTGAATAAATGTTTCTAGTCTGAGCATCTGTGATTACTTACCAGCACTCCAACACCGGGCCCCGTGCCAGGGCCGACACTGAATGGACAGGTTTCATTTGATATTTTGGAAAGTAATTTTTGTGGCCCTTTTAAAACCCCAAAAATGGCACCAGAGCGCA
>JAFMOC010001286.1:0-84046 GCA_019802505.1 Corydoras sp. C115
ATTGAAAAAAGGGGGAAAAAGGGTTTTTAAAGGGGGAAGGTGTAAAAAATATTTTCGGAAAAACAAAAAATTAAAAATTTTGGGGTTTTTCCACCCTTTTAAACACTTTGTAAAACCTTTTTAAAAACTTTTTTTTTTAAACAATAAAAATTAAAAATTTCAGTTTTAAATAAACTTTAAATTTTTTTTTTCCCTTTATTTTAAAATTATTTATTGTCTTTTTTCAATCATAAATTTTTAAAAAACTGTATGACTCCCAAAATGATGGAGTACAAAGTGGCCATACCTTTTCTTTTCAAAAGGGCCCATTTCTGCCTTTTTAAAGCTCTCATAACATTAATGTGTTGCAAGTTTTGGGAGATTACCTTTGGCAGAATGGGGATTAGCCATTAAAAATTTACTTTAAACCCAAAATCAAAGATCCCAAAATGTAAAAGCTGCCCTTTCCCCAAAAAACCGAAAACCCCTCGGCAACCATTGGGGTGTTGTCCAGCAAATTTTTGGGCCCTCACTTTAGAAAAGAATACCAATTACCTTTTTTTCATGCAGATGGAGTTTACTTTTTTATCTCTTTTTTTGAACTTTAAGTGTTTTTTCCACAGTTATAACCAAAACGGGAAATTCCCATGAAATTTAATGGGAGATGGAAAAATTTTTCCCAAGTTAAAAGTTATTTTTTATTAGCGCTTTTTACCCCAGTACTTTTGTCACAAAGCAGCTTTACGGGAATAAAAAACCCTTTAAAACCCCCCAAAAGAGAAAAGCCGAACCCGGAAAAGGGGGCCCAAAAAAAAACCCCCTTTTATTTGTTTTTTAAAGGAAAAAAAACCCTTGGGGGGACCCAAGCCCCCAGGGGGGGGACTCTTTCCCCCTTTGGAGGCGGACAAAAAACCCAATGTAGGACAGCTTTTAAACAGATATTAAAAAAAAGGGAAAAAAAACTACCCCCCTTGGAAAACTATATGTGAGTCCATTGGGGGGCCGTCCGCGGGGGCCCGGGCAAGATTAAATAAATGCGTTTTTAATTTATTTTTAAAGATTAATAGTGATTCAGAATCACGAACAGTAACTGGAAGGCTATTCCAAAGTTGAGGAGCCTTGTGGAAGAACGCTCTTCCACCAGCAGTAACTTTATTTGTTCTAGGAGCTAAGAGTAAACCAGCACCTTGAGATCGGAGCTCACGTGTTGGCTTATATGATTGAATCAGCTCACTCAGATACTGTGGAGCCTGCTTATGTAGAATTTTATATGTTATCAATAAAATTTTGTACTCGATACAAAACTTAACTGGTAGTGCAAGTTTGATAACACAGGACTGATATGATCAAACTTTCTGGTTTTAGTTAAAACTCTAGCTGCAGCATTTTGCACAAGTTGTAATTTATGTAATGATTTATTAGAACATCATGTCAGAAGTGAATTACAATAATCTAACCTTGAGGTAATAAAAGCATGAATTAGTTTTTCTGCATCTTGGAGGGAGAGGATATTTCGTAGCTTCGAAATGTTACGAAGGTGAAAAAATGCAATTCTAGTAATATTGCTGATGTGCTTTGTAAAGGAAAGATCTGAATCAATAATGACACCAAGATTATTTACAGATGAACTGGGTCTAATTAAAGAGTTATCAAGGTTTAACATATTGTTAGAAGCTTTGTTAATTTTGTCCTTGGGTCCAACTATCATAAACTCTGTTTTATCAGAATTTAGCAGTAGGAAGTTTTTTGACATCCATATTTTAATATCTTGGATGCAGTCCTCGAGCTTACTGACTGAATAACCATCATTAGGGTTAGCTGAAACATATAACTGTGTATAATCTGCATATGAGTGGAAACTGATTCCATGTTTACGAATTATTGATCCCAATGGAAGCATATATAATGCAAATAGGAGTGGACCCAGAACTGACCCTTGTGGGACACCATATTTAACTTTAGCAAGATCAGAACATTGGTTGTTAACACAGGTGAATTGATATCGATCTGTCAGGTAGGATTTAAACCACTGGAGTGCAGATCCTGTAATGCCCACAGTGTTTTCTAATCTATCAACTAAGATGTTATGGTCTATGGTGTCAAAGGCTGCACTAAGATCTAATAATACAAGAAAAGAGATTTGGTTATTATCAGAGGACATTAATAAGTCATTAACGACTTGAATTAAGGCTGTCTCAGTGCTATGATGAGACCTAAAACCTGACTGAAAAACTTCATGAACGTTATTAGCTAGAAGATGGCGATTCAGCCGGTTGAACAAAAGAAAGGTTTGATATTGGTCTATAGTTGGATAGTATTAGAGGATCTAAATTAGGTTTTTTAAGTAATGGTTTAATGACTTCAATATTTTATTCAGAATATAATAATATGATTCTTTTCATTTCCTTTAGGCCTCTGCAATTGCAGCAGATGTTGAGAGGGCTCTCACTCTCCCTGCAGGTCCTCGTCTCATACTTCTTGGTATGTACATAGTACCATCTGTGTTTGGTGACTCCCTATGTCTTTCGCATATTACTATATTAATTGAGAAAAGCAATCTCATCCAATTAATAATATAAAATTTCACTAGAAATATTAGATGCTAAATACTTCATGTACCTAGACAAGTATGCACATTATGTTCCCTCGGTCACACACCCACACACACATTCTCACTCAGATTTCATGTTACTCAGTCATACTCATTCACCTTAAATTACTCTCACCTCCACTCATTTATTCTCACTCATTTTACCTCACCCAAACTCACATACTTGCACTGATTAAGTCATAAATAAAACCACAAAAGGGGACTTTAAAACTCCAACTTTTAAAATTCAAAATGGAGCCAAACTACATATTGCATGCTTTCCAATGATCATCTCCAATTGACCTTCAGGAAACCAGGGGTTTGACCCCTAAAATAATCATGCTTCTCGCTTCTTTTCTTTTTTGAGGCACCTGGGTTAGGGTCATATTTACATGCACAAAAATTAGTTGACCTCATACTTAAAGCATGATCAGTAAGAAGGGGTCGGTCCTACCTACGGAAGCCTAGGGCGGCCGAAAACCCGATACACGGGAGGCAGGGAGGAGGGGCCCAACCCTCCTAACCTGACATATCGCCCCCCCAAAAACAACCGGGGGGCAAAGGCACCCGGAGCTGAGAAATGGAAAACAAGGGGGCTCGAAGGTAGTGTGGAGACTCCTAGAGAGTGCAGGGGCGCCATGGCGAAGGGTGCGGCGGCACCGTGGCCCCGTGTGAGGGTGAGGACGGCGTGCCCTCGTGGACTGACGCGGGGCACGAGATCCCTTGAGGATACGGGGGCGTTGTGAGGCCCGTAGGGTGTGGAAGCCCTGTGACCCCATGTGGAAGCAAAAGGGGTGTGGGCTCTTGTGTGTGTGGTGCCAATCCGTCCTGTGGGCACGAGGGTGACGGGGCTCCTTAAGTCTGCGGGGACGGCGTGACCCCTGGTGCGGGCGCAGAGGACCTGGCCCCAGGTGAACGCGAGAGAGCTCAATGTAAATGAGGGTACGGGAACGTCGTGACCCTATGTGAGCCCGTGAAGGGCGTGATCCCTTGACCTGGCGGAGGTGGCGCGACCACTTGTGCGGGCGGCGACGTCGTGGCCTCTCGGGCACGGAACGGCGACGCAGCCCTAGGATTGTGCAAGGGGGGGCGAGACCCCTTGGGTGCGAGTGGGGAAAGAGACCCCCGGGAGACCCGAGAAACCCGTTCCGGAACGGAGACCGAAGCACACCCGACTGACGGGGGGAAGCGAGAGGAAACACGACTGACCCGAGTGGACACATAGGTGACCTGAGTGAACACACAAGTGACCCGAGTGAACGGAGAAAAAACCCGAGTGAACGCACAGTCTCCTCTCTCTCAGCCACCTGAAAACACAGAGAGAGAGCCAGTACTTTGCCCACACTGTGCATTATTTTGTCCTGGTTTACCGAGACGGAGCCAGAACCCCGACCGTATACAAAACTGACCCCGGACGGCATGCCCTGCGGAGAACCCCGTGGAGCACTATGCGGGGCATCGCAAGGTGAATAGCCGGACGCATCACGAGGCGAAATACGAGGGGCTCCACTAGGAGACACCCGAGAAAACATGCGTGGGGGCGGATGCGGAGTGTCACCCTGAGCCTCGCGAGGGGCAGCAAGCGGGGCACCGCGGGAGGCGACGCGAGGGGAATCGAGGGGAGAGCAGCGAGACAACACGTGTTTAGGTGAGCCCCGTGAGATAACGCGAGGGGAGGCGCGTTGGGACGCGTGCTGAATGTCACCCAGGATATCCGGCGGCTCGGTGCGGGGGAAAGCGCGAGCGGAATCGCGAGGAGCAACCCGGGAAGAACCTTGAGGGGCAACGAGAGGGACGGCGCCAGGAGCAACGTGGGAAATAATGCGTTGGGGCGCCTGCAGCGTGTCACCCGGAGCGCAGCGAGAAGCAGCTCGAGAGTCCGCACGAGGAGAATCACGGGCGGAATCGCAGGAAGCGACGCGGAGAGGGCTGCGAGGGGCTACGCGAGGGGCCACGCGAGAGGAATCGCGGGGAACACCGCGAGGAGACAGGCGTTGAGGAGGACCTCGAGAAGCAATGCGAGAGGAGACGCGTTGAGGGGAAGTAAAACGACTCGCACGGAGGAGCGAGCGACGAGATCCGAGCGGCGAGCCCCAGCTCACTGAAAGGGTCCCCCGTGGAGTAAGAAGACTCGCACGGAGGAGCGCGCGGCGGGAACCGGTCGGCGAACGAAAACTCGCTGAATGGGTCCTCCATGAAGTCAGAAGGCTCGCACGGAGGAGCGCGCTGCGAATCCTGAGCGGCGAGAAAAAACTCGCTCAGCGGGTGAACCCTGGGACCGGGAATCTCCCACGGCGGGAGACGCGCGGATGCTCGCGCTTCGACCCGCGCGCCGGATCGCGCCGCGGATTCCCGGCCTTTCCGCAGTGAAGCTGCCTCTTCACCGCGTCCAGGTGCTCACCCATGGAGCCGGCATCTGAACCCGGGGCAAACCGGGCTAAGAACGCCGACTCAAAACGGCTTGCTGAGGTGAGACAGACGTCCCCGGTGGCCACTAGGCCCTTGGCCAACCTCAGCGCAGGACCCAGGAGACGGGAGAGGTAAAATAACACCCTCTCTCGGTCCGAGGCAGGGCTAATGCCGAGTTACGAAAGCCGGTGCTGCAGCTGGAGGAAGCGGCTAATGGCGTGGCTAACGCCGATTTCAATAGCCAAATGCAGCAACAAAAAACGCGGCTAACGGCGTGGCTAACGCCAAACTAAATAGCCAGGTGCAGCCAAAAAACGTGGCTAGTGGCGTGGCTAACGCCGATCTAAATAGCCGAAATGCTGCTGCAGAAAAAGCACTACCGACGCGGGCCAGCGCCGGAGGTAAGATCGCGAACAGCCGGAAGATGCGGCTAATCGCAGTTAGCGCCGAAGCTAACGCAGCTGCCGATAGTGTATAAAAAAAAAAAAAACAACCCGGGACGAAAGCCGGGGAACGCGGCTAAACGCGGTTAGCATGACCGCTAACGCTGCTAGTGCGAATAAATAACCAACAAAAACAAACCCGGGACGAAAGCCGGGGAACGTGGCTGAAAGCGGTTAGCACGGCCACTAACGCCGCTAGCGCTTATACGGCCACTAACGCCGCTAGCGCTTATAGCTCAAACACAACAAAAAAAAAAAAAAACCCGGGACGAAAGCCGGGGGACTCGGCTAACTGCGGACGCGCAGAAATATAATAACAGTGATCGCTTACCCGGAGGAGGGATCCTGGACTCTGCTACTGTTGTTGGAGGTCAGCATTATGTTACGGCGGGGCGCGACGCCCGAATAATGGCAGTGCAGCGCGGGTGCGGTGATGAATCACAGAGCCAGGCGACCAGGTAAACAAACACAAAGCTCTTTATTGGCTAAACGCGGGAGCACCGCTAGAAGGAGCCGAGAGCGAGAGACAGCAAAACCGCGGGTGCAGCGGGAACGCCGCTGAGGACACGATAACGTGTGACACACCCCGAATAATGCGAAGAAGATGCAAACAGCGGAAAAGCCGCTGAATGCAGAGAGATACACAGAAATAATAAATCACCAAAACACCCGACGTTATGCTTGAGCGGGAGCTCAAACGAACTCAATGCTGACCTACTGGCTGCACGGCCGGAAACCCTCAGATGCAGTCAGTAGGTCGCACGTGATCCGGTAGGGACCAATCCGTGCCCAAGGGGTCGGTCCTACCTACGGAAGCCTAGGGCGGCCGAAAACCCGATACACGGGAGGCAGGGAGGAGAGGTCCAACCCTACTAACCTGACAAATATACAGACACTAAAATGACAGCAAAATTCATGCTATTTGTAATGTTTTTTTAATACACTAGAAATAACAAAAAATTGTTTGAGAGCTGGAAAAATGTACTGCCAGTATTATGCTGTATTTATTAAAATTTAAGGTAATTTAAAGTTTTTTTTAACACAATAGTAAGAAACTGTAATCGTAAAATACAGTATACAAACTGTAAAAATTACAGTATACAACTGGAAACCCTGCTGCCAGTACTTTACTGTATTTATTAAAATGTAAGGTATTTTAATGTTTTTAATACAACAGTAAGAAACTGTAATTTTAAAATACAGTAGACAAACTGTAAAAATTACAGTTTAAATCTGGAAACCCTGCTGCCAGCTCTTTACTGTAATTTTACGAGGAAATTTATTACAGTGTAGACCTATTCAGCTCCGGATCATCAAACTGAAAAATAAAACACACCAAGCAACATTGACGACAGTGACAATTATGAGGAAGATGAGAAGGACGATGGGACAACCATTTCACAAAGAGGTAGCGCCACCAGCAGCTCTATCAGTCCCAGTTCGGATTCTGAGGACATGGAGGGAAACTATTGTATCGTCACCTGAACCCTCGTCGGGAGGATGTGGGATGATGAAACCAACTACCAGCAAGAACCCAGGTGAAGAAAACCTTTCTTTTCCGTCTAACAATGATGATAATTATGATGTCAGTATAATAGAAGCTCGCCAAGGACAACATGCTTTAAAAATAAAAAGGAGAAAAAATAAATCTATATTGAGTACTAAAAAGAGAATTAAAGAATGAGTGCTATTTGTGGCGTTAGTGTGATGTTTTTTTTTTTTTGTCGCACAGTTGTAGTAACGCATCTTTTTCATGGGTCTTAAAATTACATCAATAAACGTTAGAGGGATAAAATCATTTGCCTAGCTCAGTGGTTAGTGCTATCAATCTGAAGGTTGTGGGTTTAAATCCCAGGTCCACTGAAGTTACCAGTGTGGGTCCTTGAGCAAGTCTCTTAACCCTAATTGCTCCAGAGATGTTGTGATTAACCCTGTGCTCACCTTGTAAGTCGCTTTGGATAAAAGTGTCTGCTAAATGACCGTATGTAATCATTAAAGATTTTGAATCTTTCTTAGATTTAATGCAATTATAATAATGATAAAACATTTCATTTATAAAGCACTTTTCTGGAACTTCTAAGACCCTTAAATGAACTTAAGTAAAACATCATTTAATACTTGGTGGCAAAACCCTTTTTGGCAAGCACAACAGTCAGATGTTTCTTATAGTTTTTTATAAGGTTTGCACACACTTCAGGAGTAATTTTGGCCCACTCCTGTCTGCAAATCACCTCCAAATCCTTAAGGTTTATAAGCATGCATTAGGAAACGTGAAACTTCAGCTCTCTCCATAGATTTTCGATGGGATTGAGGTCAGGAAATTGGCTAGGCCATTCCATGACCTTGATATGCATCTTATGGAGCCACTCCTTTGTTTCCTTGGCTGTATGTTTTGGGTCGTTGTCGTGCTGAAAGACCCATCCACGACCCATTTTCAGTGCCCTGGCAGAGGCAAGGAGGTTGTCACCCAGGATCTTGCGATACATGGTCCCGTTCATCTTCCCGTCAATGCGGTGAAGTTGGCCTGTGCCCTTAGAAGAAAAACACCCCCAAAACATAATACTTCCACCACCATGCTTGACAGTGGGGATGGTATTCTTAGGTTCATATTCTGTATTTTTCTTCCTCCAAACATGTTGAGTTGAGTTAAGGCCAAAGAGCTCAATTTTGGTCTCATCTGATCACAGCACCTTCTCCCAGCCTCTCTCGGAGTCATTGATATGTTCATTGGCAAACTTGAGGCGGGTCTGGACGTGAGCCTCCTTGAGCAGAGGAACCTGTCGTGCACTGCATGATTTTAAACCATTACGTCTCAGTGTATTACCAATGTTTTTTTTGGAGACTGTGGTCCCAGCCGCCTTGAGATCATTACTCAGCTCCTCCCGTGTAGTTCTTGGCTGATTTTTAACCTTTCCCATGATCAATGAGACTCCACGAGGTGATATCTTGCATGGAGCTCCAGGCCTGGGTCGATTGACAGTAATGTTGTACTTCTTTCACTTCCAAATAATTGCACCAACAGTTGTCACCTTCTCATCCAGGTTTTTACTTATGACTTTGTAGCCCATTCCAGCCTTGTGTAGGTCAACAATTTTGTCCCTGACATCTTTAGACGACTCTTTACTCTTGCCCTTCGTGGAGATGTTGGAGTTTCACTGAGACTGTTGCCAGGTGGACTTTTATACAGGTGATAATTTGGGACAGGTGTCTCTCATTCAGGTAATGACTTCACTGTGATTAGGGTGTGTCAGTGGTCTGTGGGAGCCAACATTAGTCATGGTTTTACTAGGGGATCAAATAATTATTTCCCTCAATGAAGTGCAAATTATTTTATATTTCTCATTTCATGTCATTTTCAACATTTTTCTTTTGATATCCTATGTGGCACTGTTAAAATAAAACTGGCATCAAATTATGAGACGTTTCATTTGTATTTTTGTATTAAAACTTTTAAAGTCAGTGGGGAATCAAATACTTATTTCCTCCACTTTATATATATATATATATATATATATATATATATATATATATATATATATATATATATATATATCACCTTGAATCCATGTTTTTGAACTGTGGGACATGCAACCTCCACCCAGATTGGGATTCGAACCGGGAATCCCTAGCGCTGAAAGGAGAACACTAAGCCACCAAGAACCCTGTCCAGAACACATAAATCATTTTTTAAATAACTAATTAGTGGTAATTAATAAATTTTGTTTTCTTTGGATAAATCGCCCATTTTCTACTAAATGTTAAACTTCAGAAACAGAATTAATATTGGATAAAGGCATTTTTTGGTTTAAAAAATAAATTTTCAATATTTTGCTTGTTATACTTTTTTATTCAACATTTTAGATTTATATTATAAATGTTTAGCTTGTTCTCCTCTCAGCGCTGGGAATTCCCGGTTTGAATCCCAATCTGTGTAGAGTTTGCATGTTCTCCCGTGTCCACGTGGGTTTCCTCCGGGTTCTCCCACAGTCCATGAACATGGATTTAAGGTGAATTGAATTATCCAAATTGCCCCATATAGATTGTGTTTGTTTGTGTGCCTGTGTGAGTGACACCCCCCCACGACAATAGTAGAGGATAAAGCGGAAAATAATGGATGGATAGTATATGAGAGTGGCATGGTGGTGTAGTGTTTAACATGTTCTCCTCTCAGTGCTGGGGATCCAGGTTCTTGATGGAGTTTGAGTGTTCTCTGTCTGTGTGAGTTTCTTCCAGGCTCTTTCAAGGAAGAACAGGATTTCAAGGTAAATTGCTGCAAATTACCCCATATTGTGTTTGAGTAAGTAAGTGTGTGTCCAGTGATAGATTGCTCCCCTGTCCTGGGTGTATCTGCCCAGTACACGAAACGTTGTCCTCTGGATGGGCATGTAAATGTAATATTTAAATGTAAAAAATTTGAATTCTACAGCTGAGGGCAAACTGGGTCTGTAACATGCAACTTCATTTACATTTCACCTTCCACATGTTACGTAAATTACATTGAAGTTTCCTTGAACCCCTGAATTTGAACTTCATTAGCTGCATGACCGGATTGAAAGGTATAAAAATATATAGTTTGTCCTTGTGGTTCTCCTTCACACCTGCCTCCTGATTTCCATAACGTTGCAGCGAGGTTCAGAAGGGGTTTTTTCCCAGACGATGCCAGCTTTATTAACTGATGACCACCCACAGTCTGAAAACTTGAATTAAATGTGAATTGGCTGCTCCAAATTGCCCCCTGAGCAGCATGGTTGCATCTCAGCACTGGTTTCAGGTCAAATCCCAATCTCTGTGAAGGCTGCATGTTCTCCTCATGTTTTGTTGGTTTCCTCTGGGTTCTTCCGTTTCCCACAGTCCAAAAACATGGATTCAAGATGAATTGGCTGCTCTAAATTGCCCCTGGAACGGTTGCCTTTTAGTGCTGGGGATCCAGGTTCGAATAACAAATGGCGTTTGTATGTTCTCCACATGGGTTTCTTACCCAGGTTCTCCGGTTTCCTTCCACAGTCCAAATCTTAAACAGATTATCCCACATATAAAGGCATATTGTAAAGGCATAACAAAAGAGAAAGAAAACTTAAAGTCGCGTTATTTATTAATTTTTTAAACAGAGTTGCTTTCAAAATAATTAAAATTAATTTACCGTCTTTCTAAGTCGCTACATTTGATATTTTAATTAGTTCCCCATTGCTTCCGAGATTTGATTTGATTCTTGTGTATTGATTATGTATTTGCAGAAAGTTTGCAAAAAAAATTACAGTGTAGCTGGTTTTCTTCATAACTACTGATTTGTGATGTTCTCATTTGTAAGTCGGATAAAAGCGTCTGCTAAATGTCTAAATGTAAAGACATGGGGCGAAAAAATACAAAATTCATCGATTAATCGAAAGAATAATCGACCGACTAATTAATTTTCAAAATAATCGTTAGTTGCAGCCCTAGATAACATGCATCTCAGATGATCGCACCTTATTCAGTACCTTGAAATCTCTACTAACGCCTCCCTCTCCCCCTCCCAAAACCTCTCTGTCAGCTGATGTCTTTGCAACCTTTTTCACAGAAAAGATTGAGGTTATCAGCAAACTCTTTCATACTCACCATTTCCACAACACCACATCTCACACATCCAGCCAACCAACCCTCTCCTTCTTCTCCCCTTTCGCAGAATCTGACATCTGCAATATTCTTCTTGCCAGTAACCCAACTACTTGCCCCTTGATTCCATCCCATCTCACGTTCTTCAATCCATCGCCTGCTCCATCACACCAGCACTCATTTCCTCTCTCACGTCTGGTACTTTTCCTGATTGTTTTAAACAGGGCATAGTCAAACCTCTTCTCAAAAAGCCAACGCTCAACCCAAATTTGGTAGAGAGCTACAGGCCTGTATCACTTTTACCTTTCCAGTCTAAAACACTTGAACGGGTGGTATCTACACAGGTCTCCAAGTTTCTCAATCAGAACAATCTCCTTGATCCCTATCAGTCCGGTTTTAGGTGTGGTCACTCCACTGAGATGGCATTGCTCTCTGTGATTGACTCACTTAAAACTGCCAAAGCTATATCTCAATCCTCTGTCCTCATTCTGCTAGACCTATCTGCAGCTTTTGATACAGTAAATCATCAGACTCTACCCTCTAAATTAGGCTTTTTTGATACGACACTGGAATGGTTTCGATCCTATCTGACAAGAAGAACCTTCAAAGTGTCATGGAATGGGGAGATCTCTAACTCTCACCAAGTATGCACTGGTGTGCCTCAGGGCTCTGTACTTGGTCCTCTCCTCTTCTCACTATACATGACATCATTGAACACAGTCATTCAGGCGAATGGTTTCTCTTACCACTGCTATGCTGATTTCATTCAGCTTCATTTGTCTTTTGCACCTGATGAGGCAAGGGCGTGACAAGGCAAAACACATACACCCCGAAACCCTTAGGAAATGCCTATCAACACCCTAGCAACCACCTTAAAATCCACTGAAAATCTCTCAAGACACTTAGCAACCACCTAAAACTCTTAGCAAATACCTATACACCTCCTATACTTCTGCCCTGTAGATGGCACCAATACTCCAGCAATGCTCTTGTCACCTATACACCTCCTATACTTCTGCCCGGTAGATTGCACCAATACTCCAGCAATGCTCTTGTCACTCGAACACATATGAATTAACATTCATTCATTATCTCCCGCTTTATCCTCTATTACGGTCGCGGTGGGGTTCCCCATGCCCATCCAGGGGAGAACGTCTCGGGCGCTGTGCAGATAGACCCAGGACAGGTCGCCAATCCATTTAGTCATTTCGGGGATTTATAGTACTCATGGCAACCATTTTTTAAGGGGTTATAGTAGTTGGTAGTAGTTTTTCCTGGATTATATTACTTGTGGAAATCCTTGTTTTAGGGATTATGGTAGTTGTCAAGTTTTTATGGGGGATTAAAGTTGTCTTCGGTCGTTTGGGGATTTATATTTGTTGTGGCAACCGTTGTTTAAGGGATTATTGTGTTTGTCTTTTATGAGGTATTATAGTTGCCCTAAATCAACTGTTATTTAATGGATTATGGTAGTGTCAGTTGTTTATAAGGGATTATAGATGTACTTAGTCATTTGAGGGATTATAGTAGTTGTGTTAGACATAATTTCTGAAGGATTATACAGCATCACTCAATGCCATGCGCAGGGTGTAAAAAGAAGCCAAATTGAAATGCATCACAGGGTACACAATGTAATCCTATGGGGCAAATATTACTCAGTTTGAAAGCATTCAAAGCTTTGCCATCACTGATATTTTTCTCTTCCAAAAAAAAAATAAATAAATAAATAAATAAATAAATAAATTTTCTCCAGAGCTGCCCCGAGGTGGCAGATTTTTATCCCAAGATCAATTGCGAGAGCATCATCATTGATAACTGCTTCATTCATTTTTCAGAGAATATATATATAATTATGCGCCCCGGCATCCATTCGCACAGGCTATTGGCAGGAATCATCATCATCATGTCATAGTACAGATTTAACACTAATTGCATCATAAGTACTACACCCACCGGCCATTTTATTACGTACAGCTATTACGTATTGTTTCTTACCATGTAGATGGATTTTGTAGTTCGACAATTCCATTCTGTAGACAATCTACATAATTAGTCCCCTTTTGACCCCTGTTCTCAGGTGATCCTGAGGCGAGCGTCCAGGGACGGTGATCCCGAAGTGAGCGGCCCGGGACTGTGTCCCTGAGGTGAGACGCCCGGGACGGTGATCATAAGATGAGCTGCCCGGGACGATGACCCCGAGACCAACTGACTGGGAGAAGCCTCCTGAGATGGTGACCTTGATGTGAGCACACTGAGACAGTGACCATGGGGCGTGCTGCCGTAATTGTGACCCCTTGACGAGCCCCCCGAAACCGTGACCACAAGACTGTGACCCCAAAGCAAGCCGCCTAGGACGGTGATTCCAAGACGAGACGCTCGGGACAGTAACCCTGACAGAGAGGTTAAAAGTAGTAGTAGCAATTGTTGTTTAAGGGATTAAGGTGGATGTCAGTTGTTTATAAGGAATTATAGTTTTCCTCGGTTGTTTAAAAGGGGTAATAGTAGTCAAGGCCATCATTGTTAGAGGGATTATAGTAGTTGTCAGGCATTTGTAAGGGATTAGCGTTGTCCTTAGTTGTTTGTGAAAGATTTATGTGGTCATGGCAACTGTTAGTTTAAGGGGTTATAGCAGTTCTCAGGCATTTGTAGGGGATTAGCAATGTCCTCTTTTTTTTATAAGAGATTTAGGTAGTCATGGCAATTGTTTTAGGGGTTATAGCAGATGTAAGGTGTTTGTAAGGGTTTATTGTTATACTCAGTCCTCTCTCCTTCGTTTTTACAGATGTATGTAGAATGGGCTGGGTGGACGGGGCTGTACCTGAGCAGCTAATGACCGCCTAGATCCCGCCCTAACCATACCATCAAATTCATACAGTACCGGTCAAAAGTTAGATGATGTAGTAAGAATTGGTTGTGTCTTATCATTGGTTATCATATAGATGGACTATAAATTGCCCCATATAGTGTGTGTGCGTGGCTGTGTGAGTCCTCAGTTGTTTATGAAGGATTATAGTAGTCATGGCAACTGTTGTTTAAGGGAATATAGCAGTTGTCAGTAGTTGCTAATGGATTACAGTGCCCGTGGCAATCATTGTTCAAGGGATTATAGTTGTCCTTAGTTGTTTGAGGGATTATATTAGTTGTCAGCTGTTTGCAAAGGATTATAATAGTCCTCAGAATTTATGAGGGGTTATAGTCATGGCCATCGTTGATTAAGGGATTATGGTAGATGTTAATCGTTCATAAGAGACTATACTTGTCCTTTGTTGTTCATGTAGTCGCTGGGTACTGGGCTGTGCTTAATTAGTGGTGTATATGCATTGGCTGAGCTTCTCGGGGTTGTTGTAACCGGCAGATATATGGACATCTAGGGGTCCTGCTTAGCGATAGCCACATTAGCTTGCATGCACAGCTGCAGCATCTGTAGTTGGAGATCGGAGAGTTAAATACTAGGTATGTATTGTTCTTTCTGTTCGTATTCACTGTGCAGATAAATGAAATATTAGCATAGTGCCAGGTGAGGCTCAGTTTAGCATGAATATGTGTTTATAATTAGGCTGAAACTGAAGCCAGCAGCTGGATGAGTGTACTGGCGTGAACGTGGCGAAGTAGTAATAACGATTCCTTTACTGTACTGGAAGCAAGGAAGTTAACAAGGTATAAGGTATGACGTGTTTTTAATAACATGGTACTTTCTGCAGCTACTTTTAATATGCGATTAATAATTCGGTTTTGTTTACACTCAGTTGCGGACAGCTCCAGTGTCCTATCAGTTTCTTCTACCCATCGAATCTCCCTATTTTTACTTACTGCGCATGCGTTCTTCGCTGTTATGATTTTTTTTTTTTTTTTTTGAAAGCTGCCCATAAATCCATGCTTGCTTTGCGTGTTGCTTTGTTAGTTTTGCTTTTTTTTTTTTTTTTTTAATAAACGGAAATTACTGTAAGTGTTTTCCAACAAGTTTTGTGGTACATACAATCTTATGTATCTGTTAGTGCAGAATGTTAATTTGCATGTCGTAAAGTAACCAATGTCTCAGACTTATTAGCCAAGTTTTTTAAATTACAATAATGATTACTACTATTTAGTAAATATATATGGTAACATTCACATAGCCAGTTACAATGATTTTGGGCCTAGTTGCAGTCGTGCAGACTCTAAATTCACAATTGCACACTTTTATGCTCCCTCACCTACAAGTCAAACGTTTCACATGCAACGGTTACATTTGCATTATACAAAAATCAAATAAATTGATTTTTCTGGATGGCGGCACGGTGGCTTAGTGGTTAGCACGTTCGCCTCTCAGCGCTAGGGATTCCCGGTTTGAATCCCCATCTGGGTAGAGTTTCCATGTTCTCCCCGTGTCTGCGTGGGTTTCCTCCTGGTTCTCCGGTTTCCTCCCACAGTCCAAAAACATAGATCAAGTCAATTGAATTGTCAAAATTGCCCCATATAGAGTGTGTCTGTGTGAGTGAGTGTGTGCCCAGCGATGGATTGGCGCCCTGTCCTCGGTATATCTGCCCAGCGCCTGAGATGTTCTCCCCTGGATGGGCATGGGGAACCCCACCGCGACCCTAATAGAGGATAAAGTGTGAGATAATGAATGAATGAATGATTTTTTTTTTTTTTTCTGGGAGTTGATGATGTACTTTAAACTTTTGTACCTACATGCATTCCTCAGGGAGAATTTACACTTCAACAATATTTCTTATTGGACACTTTTTCAGTTATATCATTACATATAACTAATGTTTACATTTCACAGTATGGACTGGTAATTTGGTATCTTACAGTTTACTGCTGCTGTATATATTTTTTTTTACATTGTTTTATTCTGTTATATACATAAGTTGCTATTTTATTGCTGCTGTTTTTTTTAAAAGACATATTACATATGTCAAATTTTATTAATTTTATATCTGATATTTAAAGTTTATAATTTTACATTTGTCACACAGACACACTCTATATGGGGCAATTTGGAGGACACAATTGAGTTGATCCATGTTTTTGGACTGTGGCAGGAAACCGGAGAACCCGGAAGAAACCCACCCGGATATGGGGAGAACATGGAAACTCCACCCAGATTGGGATTCGAACCGGGAATCCCTAGTGCTGAGAGGCGAACGTGCTGATGCAAGTAATGGTCTTTTTATTTTTTTAAATACATGTAATTGTTTTGAATTGTATTGTTATTTTTTACTTTGTAGTGATGGGTGAGCAGTGGAAGGAAATTGAGTTTCTTTCTTTGGGTTCATTTCCTTTTGGATTTAATAAATCCCAGGAGCAAACTCTAAAAAGATATGTTTCCAAATTTCACTTAAAAGGTACATTTTTATTACCACCGAGATACAAACTAAATGTCTGAATAAATCTGGTTTTATAATGTGTTTCACTTGACAACATAGATGGCAAAATCTTTTTCGGCAGAAGAATGGTTGGTAAAGATGAAGTTGGCAAAGATGAAGCCTGGAATATATTTACAGAGCTCCATTGCTCTCCTCTTGGTGGACATATAGCACTCCTTGTTTTGAGAATGGCTGTATGTTCCAGATATTGTTTAGAACGTGTAACGACATCCCCCTCCAAAAAATATCAGTACAATTACTTGTACATCAGCCACTGTACATAATCTCACAAGCATATATATATATATATATATATATATTAGTGTATGTTATGTATATTACAAAGATGTTTCCACTTTGTAGGTGTCTGTTCAAATGTACTGAAACCCACCTGTTTTTGGCAATGGTCTTGTTTAATCAATACCAAGAAGCTCCCAGACAGCAATTACAGATTACTTCTGGAATTAGGAAGCATTTGCTTTGAGAAGTAAATCTGCAGCTGAAGTTGCAAGACACAGGCATAATTTCCAGGCATGGATGTCCCAAGGGTATCCTGTCTGACATAATATTGTATAATGCTTGCTGTTAATATAATGGAGCATAAATATACTTTAAGTAATGTTTACAATTTATTTATTTATTTTTTAAACTAAAACAGTTATCACTTCTCTGAGACATTGCCTTTTAACATGCTTTGTGGTTTCTGAATGTAAGTTAAGCACCTTTTAATTATTGGCAGTATCATTCAGCTATCTGATAGAATTTGAGTAGGATAAGAACATCATAACGGAAATTATCTGCTGCATTTTGCTTTTGACTGGATTAAACGTATGACATGATGCATATGCTTTTGACTGGAAATATTAAACACGTAAATATATATCCATCCATTATGTCCCACTTTATTCTCTATTAGGTTTGCGGGGTGGGGGGGGGGGGTTCCCATGCACATGCAGGGCATAACGTCTTGGGCGCTGGGCAGAAACACCCAGAACAGGGCACTAATCTATCACTGGGCACACACTCACACAGACACACTCTATATGGCGCAATTTTGGAGAATTCAATTGACTTGATCCATGTTTTTGGACTGTGACAGGAAACCCACGCAGACATGGGGAGAACATGGAAACTCTACCCAGTTTGGGATTGGAACCAGGAATCCCTAGCATTGAGAGGAAAACATGCTAACCGCTAAGCCACCATGCCATCCGGATCATGTAATGTATAGATTTAAAATGCCATCAGTCACTTGCTGTTTATGCCGTCATACAGATGAAGTTTCCAGTTGAGGACATCAGTCTCTGTCCAGTGAACACTGGAGCACATTGGATTTTAGTGGTTTGCAGTGTTTCTATTTCTTAATGTACATGATATAGTTTTAAGGGTGCAAGAAATATATCAGCATTAGCCAGAGTTACAATAATACAAATTATACAAGTGTAGAGAGAGCTAAATATGGTATTTAGTGTGGGTAAATCTACCCGCGAGTTCGTTTGAAAAGGAGGAGATCACACCAACAGTTCTGAATGAAGAAATAACATTTATTAATACAACAGAAATCTGGGGAGAAGAGAGCAGTCAACAACCCGTGCGCGATCTGCCTGTTCTTAGACCTCGCTTTTCTGACTCCATGTTCATATACTCCCCACCTTTGCTGCTCTTTTATCTCAGATTGACCACCTGTGGGCCACCCCGCCCGAGCAGAAGTTATTCTGCTTAGTGTAAAATAATGATGCTTCTTGTTATCAGAACGTTTGTAGTCAACCGACCCGTATAATACTATTCCCTGCCGGTGACTCCCTTCTGCACATCTTGACCTTGACACAGAGATACATTCTCACATGGGTCTGGTTAGAGAACAATACTAGCGTATTAAACTTCAGAACTTAAGCAATATTAATGCCTGAAATATATGAATAATGCTTTGATCTACAAATACTAATCGTAAATATTAAATGCATAATAATGCTCATTTTTTTCCCTTCATTAGCATATTACTAATTGTGTTGGAAGTAAAAAACAAATTATGATTTTTAATTACAAATTTACTGCATCTGCAGAGACTAATACAATTATGGTGTTCTCTAAACAACCATGTAAGAGTGATCTATCAATATGTTAAAAGTAAAATGTCTTTTGTGATGTGATTGATACAGTGCTAATTATAGGTTAAAAATTGTCTGTTAATTTAGTCTTTTAAAAATGCATTATTTTTTTTCAGAAAATGCAGAATATTACTGCGTCATTTGCTCTATGCTGGAGGGTGATGCTGAGGAGAGCACGTTCGAAATGGTAGGTAGTTATATAAATTTAGCTTTAAACAATGCACAAAGATTGTAGTTAATAATATGAAAATATCTACAAAATGTGAATATTTAATTCAGCAATATAAAACATTTGTTTTATTTTTTAAGGTGCAGTGTGACGGTGGGCACATTTTTGAACGTGTGACATACACTAAATCAGATGGGGACTACATATGTAAAGTGTGCACAGAAATAATTGTAATTTTATAGATTTGACAAATTTTTGTTTTATTTGTTTCATAATATTTTATATATTTTGTTCATGATTGTATGTGTTAAATAAACTTGAAATTGCTTAATTACCTCATCCTTAATATTTTAAATTGATATTGCAGGCAAGACAACATTTTATGAAAATATTAGCTTTTTAGCATGTGTCAAATTAATAGCATGTCATTTTGATGTATAAAGGTAGGTTAAACTGATGGGAATTAAACAGGCTTTGAACAGCCTGTCAAGATGTTCTACCATGTCATTTATACAGGGTTAATCTGATGGGGTTGAAGAAAACCAAGTAGCAGTTTTTAAGAGTATGACTTGATAAATATTCATTCATTATCTCCCGCTTTATCCTCTATTAGGGTCGCGGTGGGGTTCCCCATGCCCATCCAGGGGAGAACGTTTCGGGCGCTGGGCAGATAGACCCAGGCAGGGCGCCAATCCATCACTGGCCACACACTCACTCACACATACACACTCTATATGGGGCAATTTTGAGAATTCAATTGACTTGACCCATGTTTTTGGACTGTGGGAGGAAACCAGAGAACCCGGAGGAAACCCACACGGACACGGAGAAAACATGGAAACTCCACCCAGATGGGGATTCGAACCGGGAATCCCTAGCGCTGAGAGGAGAACATGCTAACCACTAAGCCACCGTGCCACCACACTTAAAAATATCCTCTCTTAAACCTTTAAATCTGCTGGTAGGATGTTTTTTATAGGTCCAATTACCTGATTTTAAGTCTCATATTATGATGCAATTTAAAGTAAAAAACCCTATTATTTTTAGGATTTAACTATAGGTATGCGCTAAGGGAGGTATGTTTCGAAAAGGTAAAACAATCTGACATATCACTACAAAAATGTGCTACCGTATGTAACAGTAGGAAAATTTGATGAGGTAGGAGAAAATTTCAGAACACTGGGTCGTCCAAATGAATGACTGTGAGAATGACAGAAATGCTGTCTGTGAATGTATTTATTTTTATAATGTGATTTGTTTATAGAATGCAGTTTATAAAAAAAGAGAAAATATTTATTTACTTTTCATTTGTAATAAGTATATCACGCATTAATTCAAATGTGAAGCGGTCAGTGTTGTGCGTTATTATCAAAGCTGGACACGTAAAACGTAATGTAGCATGTCCTACCACATCCATGCTAGCTGAAAACCAAGTCATGAGAAAACGAGAGTTGTTTGGTTATCGCTCCTTATGATTACCAACCATTTAAAACACTGATCTATACTCAATAAAGTGAAAAAAACACAAACGCAAATCATTTTTACTTTTTTTTTACCTCAAGCTGTTGGAAATGAGATCCGAACTTAATTTCCACCAAAACATCATCATCCACTGAAACACTGCTGAAGATGAACCATGTCCCTTTGTGTGCTTCGATGCTACAGAATCCCACACTTGTCTGCACGTCCAGCCCGCTCTGACACGACCTGTACTTTACCAACATTCTCTTCAAACACCTGAATGAGCTTTTGTTGCTGACACAGCAGATTTAATAAGTTTTTAACGCTAAAAACACGTCGAACACGCAGCTTTGCACTCAGAATGCCACCCGCGCTGTTCATTCAGAAACCAATAAAACACGACAAAACGGCGCTGCGACGTCATCACGGGTATTAACAGAAACTATAGGACCTCCTTTAGAGCGTCGTGTGCTTTAAATACTTAATTTCGTGCTTTAATGCTTTTATTTTTGCCGATTTAAACGACGAGAAAACACAAACGCGCTGCGTCCTCGACGCTCAGAGACAGCGCGCGCAGCGAGTTGAGTCTTCACGGTTCTCACAGGAGCTTTATAGTCCCGCCTCTTCGTGACGGAGGGATCTTTCTGTGTGAAGCAGAGCTCCGTGTTTCAGAGTCTAGTGCCGTTAGCGTTCATTTGCTTTTTCTTCCAGAACGATGGCTGAAGTCGCACCCGCCGCTCCGGCTAAAGCGCCCAAGAAAAAGAGCGCCGCCAAGCCGAAGAAGGCTGGTCCCAGCGTCGGGGAGCTGATCGTCAAGGCCGTTTCCGCATCCAAAGAGAGGAGCGGCGTGTCTCTCGCCGCCTTAAAGAAAGCGCTGGCTGCCGGCGGTTACGACGTGGAGAGAACAACTCCCGCGTGAAGCTCGCCATTAAAAGCCTGGTGACAAAGGAAACGTTGGTGCAGGTTAAAGGCACCGGTGCGTCGGGCTCCTTTAAGCTGAACAAGAAGCAGACGGAGGAGAAGAAAAGTACAAAGAAAGCCGCCGCTCCGAAAACTAAAAAGGCGGCCGCGAAGAAGCCCGCCGCCGCTAAGAAGTCACCGAAGAAGGTGAAAAAACCCGCAGCAGCTGCAAAGAAAGCCACCAAGAGCCCGAAAAAGAGCAAGAAGCCCGCAGCAGCGGCCAAGAAAGCAACCAAGAGCCCGAAAAAAGCTAAGAAACCCGCAGCCAAGACAACCAGCAAAAGCCCGAAGAAGGTGAAGGCCGCCAAACCCAAAACTGCGAAACCCAAAGCGGCCAAGGCGAAGAAGGCTGCTCCTAAAAAGAAGTAAATTATTAGGTTATTGTTTGTTACCCCAACGGCTCTTTTAAGAGCCACCCACATGTGTCTTCAAAGAGTTATTTTCCTTTAAATTCACCAGACTTCAAAATCGTTCTTTATGCCTCTAATCACAAGAATGAAAAGACAATATCACAAAATTTCTATTCAATGTAAATAAGTTGTGCAAAATGTGTTTAACCAATAGAACTAAATATAAACTTTATGTGCATGGACCAACAAACTATTCACTTTTAAGTTTAGTATTATTAAAATTATACTACCATCTGACACATGGTGCAAATTTAATATATATAACATACTTTACACATTCCATTTTACTTTTTCATTATTCCGTATTTTTTATGCTTATAGTTTTAATTTCACTGCGCTCATTGTTAATTCTTTATCCTATTTCTGTACATACAAACGACAAATGGAGCATCAGTAGAAACTACGATTCCCCCCGGGTTTGATAAAGTATTCTTGATTCTGATTTATTTCCTTATTTATAATAGAAGAGCCTAATGATAGGTTCATGGAATTCATTCAGAATACGACGGTACTGGAAAGTTATAAAAAAAATTTTTTTTTTATTTTGTGCGTTAATTCACAAAGTATGCGTTCGTGCATTTTTAATAATTCAAAAACAGAAAAGGCGGCAAGAGAGAGAAAGAAAAGAAGGAGGAGGGAATAAGCGAGAGAGGGGTGTGGGCGGTGCTGTTGCAGTGACTGAACCACGTGATTGGTCACCAGAGAAAAATACTTTCAGCCAATAGAACGCAAGCAGACTCTGATAAATGAGACCTGCTGGGAGCGCTGCTCTTCATTTCACTTTACTTCGAGTACAGTTGAAAACTACGATGTCTGGAAGAGGAAAGACCGGCGGTAAAGTCAGAGCGAAGGCCAAGACCCGCTCATCCAGGGCTGGACTGCAGTTCCCCGTGGGTCGTGTGCACAGACTTCTCCGTAAAGGCAACTATGCTGAGCGCGTTGGTGCCGGTGCTCCGGTCTATCTGGCCGCCGTGCTGGAGTATCTGACCGCTGAGATCTTGGAGTTGGCCGGTAACGCCGCCCGCGACAACAAGAAGACTCGCATCATCCCGCGTCATTTGCAGCTGGCTGTGCGCAACGACGAGGAGCTGAACAAGCTGTTGGGAGGTGTGACCATCGCTCAGGGCGGCGTGCTGCCCAACATTCAGGCGGTTCTTCTGCCCAAGAAAACCGAGAAACCAGCCAAGAGCAAGTAAACGTGTTCTGAACGCTGTCTGCTTCAAACCCAAAGGCTCTTTTAAGAGCCACCCACATTTACCTACAAAGAGTCGATTCTCTTGCTCAGTCATTTTTAGGTGTACAAGTTTAAATATTAGTACTCAATGTACTGCTTTACTTCTGTTCTTATACACTACAAATAAGCACATTAATATATTATGGAGTCGACTATACGTGTTGTGAATCACCTTAAATCCCCTTCTCTACTCATTACGTATTTTTTATGTTTATTAAGTAACGTACTAACATTAAACCTATAAATCTACATCAGCACTTTTACAACATTTAAAAGTATGGGGTGAAAGAAGACACAAGACAGGCTCCAAATGTTTTTAGAAAATGTCTCTTATTTTACTCCACTAAGATGGTAATCGCCATCAAATTATTTTATTTCTACTTGGTTTGGTCATCGAGACTTTATTTTATTCTTGTATATGGTGTGAATTATTAGGCTGTTTACAAAGCAGCTAATAAAAAAAATTCGTCGTGTTGATAGAAGCCAGGTACGTGGGAAGCGTCCTGAACCACAATCACTCATTCCCTCATTCACTACTGACTACTTTGCTTTATACATAGCAAATTGATGAGTAAGATCACATAAACCTTTTCTTCACGAACTTAAAGTAACATTAATTAAATTGGCCTTAATATGTTTGTGTTTCTAATTTAATCACTAAGAACATTTCTAGTGCACTACATCTGTAAGTGGGTGCTATATGGAACACAGCTTCCGGAGCCCGCCAACAGAACAATGGTGACGGTTGGAAGATTTGAATCGCGGCTGTTAAGTCCATAAGCAGGCGGTCTATTAGGATTACAGAAGTAACAAAGAAAATGCATTTCATTTTATTTTAAGAGTCGATTCTCATATACTTTTAGTTCAGGAGCTGAACAAGCTGTTGGGAGGTGAACAAGTGTTGGGAGGCTGTGTATATGCTCACGTTTTTGCATTAAGCAACAGTCATACAATATAATTAAATAAACATTTTATTCTAAATGATGCTTGTAAATTCCATTAAACTTAAATTTATTTCTTGATCATGCAAATATATACACAGAATATTTACTTATTCCTTCAGAGGTGCTAAATCGTGACCGCAAAAAAAGAACATTTATACACCATCAAAGTTATACACATGATCTATTAATATTTATTATACCTCTACTGGGGAGATCACATTTAAATAGAACATATTTTACAAAGCATTACACATGGAAACTAGATATTAAGGTATGTAAGTATATTCAAAAAGCGAAATTCAGCATAGGATATGAGTCAAAATGAGTCATGGGATATATGTTGAGTTGTTCACTCGTTCCCTCATTCACTACAGAGTAAGTCCTGAAACCTTTTCATCATAACATCAAACACATTAAAGAATCCTGGATATTAGGAACTGTGTTTTATTTGACTATTTCTATTTTGTCACCATCATGCTCAAAGACATCCAGCTGGCCCGCCGTATCCGCGGAGAGCGCGCTTAACTTCATCTGTCGCCTTCTCATTAAACCCAAAGGCTCTTTTAAGAGCCACCTACATGATCAGACAAACGAGCAGCTTTTTCCATTGTTCATGTAATTCTTTTTAACGTTAACGTCTATTATAAACAGCTAAAGGTATTAGTGCCGTTTTATTAATTATTTTTAACACGTAAATGTTTTGTATAATAAACTGGATATCCAAGTATATTGTATATCTAATAGTTTGCAGAGTTGCATAATGCTTTGTCTTAAAGAAGCTGCTCCATTTAATCAGAATCAGTTTTATTTGTCACATATGTACATGGTACAGCCAACAGTGAAATTCTTTCTTGACTTCTCCACATAAAGTTAAATTTGTTTAAAAGGGTAAGAAATATAGAGTAAAGATAAAATAAAATTTAACTGTAATTACACTGTGCAAATGGAATTATAAAAGTGGGTTGTGCTTTTATCTTACTCCGGTCTTCATGTTCACGTGGTTTAATTTGATTCTTGTTTAATGATTACATATTAAATGACATTTTACAAAACTTTTTAAAAAATATCGATTAAAGACAGGCACCGTTGCAGTGTTTTAAGGGAACAAAGAAGCATTCCGAACCACATCCAGAGTGCTTGACTCGTTCCCACGTTCTCTACTGACTACATAACATTTTAATACAAAGTAAACTGATATGTAAAAGCGTAATGTCATTACGACCTAGAAGTAACATTTAGTTGCTCAATATTTCTGTCTGTGTTTCTATTTTTGTTAATTACTAAAAACGTTTGTAGTGAACTACATTAGTTACTGGGTGCAATTTATGGCAGCTTCAGAAGCGTTATCAGTCTTTTAGGATTACAGAAGAAACGAAAACACACAAACATTTAGACATTTACATTTACATTTAGTCATTTAGCAGACGCTTTTATCCAAAGCGACTTACAAATGAGAACACCACAAGTCAGAAGCCATGGAGAAAACCAACTATACTGTAAGTTCATCAAACCTGATTGTTATTCGAAGCTGCGCCACCCCACCCCCCCCCCCTTTTTTATATTTTTTATTTTTTTATATCAGGTATTTGTTAAATAGATGCGTCTTAAGTAGTTTCTTAAAACTGTTTAGAGATTCTGCCTTACGGACAGAGTTGGGAAGATCGTTCCACCATTTTGCAGTGGTGAACGCCACAGTATGAGAATTAGCTCCTCGGTGAGGTGGAATCGCCAGGCGACAATCCTCACTGGAGCGAAGTGAACGAGTCGGAGTGTATTTTGAAAAGATAGAGTGAAGGTAAGAGGGGGAAGATCCAGAAATGGTTCTGTATGCCAGAGTCAGCGACTTGTACTGAATGCGAGCAGCTACAGGAAGCCAATGGAGGGAAGTGAGTAATGGAGTGACGCGAGTTCGCTTGGGCGGGTTAAACACGAGTCGGGCTGCAGAGTTTTGAATTAGTTGAAGAGGTCTGATGGTGGAAGTTGGGATACCGGCAAGAAGTGCATTACAATAATCAAGCCGGGATAAGACTAGGGCTTGAACAAGCAGTTGGGTAGCATGTTCAGTCAGAAAGGGTCTGATCTTCCTTATGTTATAAAGAAGGAATCTACAAGAACGGGCGGTTTTGATCACATGATCAGAGAGTTTAAGGTGGGAGTCTATAGTGAACCCAAGGTTCCGGACCGAATCAGTTGGGGAGATTGTGGAGCCATCAATTTGGAAGGTCAGGTTGTGATGGATTGAGGGTTTAGCAGGGAAACTTCAAAACAAACATTTTAATTGTATTGTTTTAAGGAATTAAGAATCTGTGAAAACTGTAATGAAAAATTACATTTAGTCTTGTTATTTCTCTCATTTTCACACCTAACACAAAAAAACATAGTTTTATTCAACATTTATTTTTGAAGTCTGTTAATTCATATTAATTTATCTAATAGTTGTACATTTATATATACAGTATATTAGTTTATTGTTGAATGGTGTTCTGACCCAAAATAATAACGTTTTATTTTGTTACTAACCTTATACATACATATTAAAATTATGTTGGTTCAATGCCCCATGGGTGCAGAAAAGTGTTCTGGCATGACACATTTATACAGAATAAAAGTTATTATGTTAACGAGATTCATAACTCAAAGGCTCTTTTAAGAGCCACCTAAATGATAAGACAAACGAGCAGCTCTTCTTTTTTCTGACATTAATGTTTGCTATAACCTGCTGAAAGGTATTCATGCAGTTTTAATTGTTTTTTTTAAAACGTAAATATTTTGTATTAAAAAGTGTGGAAAACTAATGCACCACATAACCAATAGTTTACAGCATTGCCTAATCATTTACATTTAATGTTACTAGAGTGTTTCTGTTCACGTGGTTTAATTTAATTCGTGTAATGATTAAATATTAAGACATTTTACAAAACTAATTTAAGAAAATTGATGGAAGGCAGACGACTTCGCAGTGTTTTAAGGGAACAAAGGAGCGTCCCAAACCACATGCAGAGTTGCTTGACTCGTTCCCACTTATTCCCTACTGACTACATAATACTGTAATACAAAGTGAACTGATATGTAAAAACGTAACGTTGACATTAAGTGACATTAAGTTGCTCAATATTTGTGTCTGTGTTTCTATTTTTTTAATTACTGAAAACCTTTTTAGTGCTTTACATTAGCAACCGGGTGCAATTTATGCACATTTTAAAACACAAACATTTAACTTGTATTGTTTTTAGGAATTGAAAATCCATGAATACAAATGAAATATTACATTTAGTCTGTAAATGTATGTCACGAATGTCCGTAGTCCCCCAGAGTTGAGCGGCTCCGCCGGGAAATCGCGGACGCCGCTCACGCATAATGCGCCGGTCTAGACAGAGGGAGATGCTCCCACGAATGTGACCTGCGCGGAACGCCCGCGCAGCGACACACCGTGGCAGAAATGCGGGAAGGAGGCAACTGAAACACCGGGATAAAAACCAAACTGAATTTATTAAAAAGTGGTGCCGAAGCACCAACATAACGGGGATAAACAAACGAACGTAACGATGGGTAAGATAACCACAAACCAGAGACGTGCCCAGACTTACGGGAGAAAACAGACTAAATAGAAACCCAACTAAACACGTGACAAACCCAACCAATCACCCAAGTGAGATAATAAGAAACCAAAACGAGGGACAGGTGCCGCAAGTGCTCGTTACAATGTACATGCCCCTACTTGTCATTTCTCTCATTTTTCACATCTAACAAAATGAAATATTTTACTTGACATTTCTCTTTAAAATCTATTTATTCATTCATTCATTACCTCCCGCTTTATCCTCTATTAGGCTCGCGGTGGGGTTCCCCATGCCCATCCAGGGGAGAACATCTCGGGCGCTGGGCAGATAGACCCAGGACAGGGCGCCAATCCATCGCTGGGCACACACTCACTCACACATACACACTCTATATGGGGCAATTTGAAGAATTCAATTGACTTGATCCATGTTTTTGGACTGTGGTTGGAAACCGGAGAACCCGGTTCCCTAGCGCTGAGAGGCGAACGTGCTAACCACTAAGCCGCCTGAAATCTATTTAATCATATTAATTTATTTCATATTTGTACATTTATATATACACAGCGTAGCTCCCTCCGATTTAAAGTCGACAGCACAAATATTCTTGCCAATACTGATTAGGTTTATTCTTGAGTTTGTACCTTAACCTTGTACATAACTTTACACCCAACCGTAAGAACTGTAACATAACTCACAAATATACACTGAACAATTTCTACATTGTAAACTCTTAATCTTAAGAATGACCCTTTGCTGGTTTAACCACATGAATTCACATCTTGATTTAGAAACGTAATTACATATCAATTCACCTTAATACTAGAAAAGGTAATAAACTTTACATAAACATAATTAGTATACCAACAGAACACAAACCTCATTGGCTGCATAAGTATCAAAGAGAGCTATAGTTTCATGTTGCGACTTGCTGCTCTTCAGCTTCTGAATAAACCTTAATGCTAACTCTGGAACCTTTGTAATGTGGTAAACATGGTAATTAACGTTGTCAATGTTCTTAAAAGAACAGAAAATATTAAATAGAATTTTCTACAATTTTACAAACTTTAAACCAATTAAAATATAAACTGCTCATATAGGCAGTTACACACAGTATATTTGTTGATTGTTGAATGTTCTGACCCCCAACAAAAGCGTTTTATTTTGTTACTAACCTTCTAAATACATATTAACAGTATTTTTGTTCAATGCCCCATGGGTGCTGAATGGTGTTCTAGCACGACACATTTATACAGAATACAAGTTTGAAGAAATTCATTTATATAATGTAGTTTATCAGTCCGTAGATATTATTTTATTATTGTTATAATATTTTTAACTTTATTGCTAATCTTCCTTCCCGCCATTTTCTTCCCCTGTGATCCTCAAACAAAGAAACGAGCAGATGGGGTGAGCAGCTCATGACAGGAGGAGGAGCTACAGAAAGCACGTCATCGCTGAAGCTTGTACACAGACCAATCAGAACATGCGCTCGCAGTGACGCGCTGGAGTCAATAAACCCCGCGCGTCGAGCCGCTCAGCTTTCATTCTCGGAACACAGCAGCAGTTTGAGCACCATGCCTGAACCAGCGAAGTCTGCGCCCAAGAAAGGCTCCAAGAAAGCCGTCACCAAGACCGCAGCTAAAGGCGGGAAGAAGCGCAGAAAGCACAGGAAGGAGAGCTACGCCATCTACGTCTACAAGGTCCTGAAGCAAGTTCACCCCGACACCGGGATCTCCTCCAAGGCGATGGGAATCATGAACTCGTTCGTCAACGACATCTTCGAGCGCATCGCCGGTGAGTCCTCTCGTCTGGCTCATTACAACAAGCGCTCCACCATCAGCTCCAGAGAGATCCAGACCGCCGTGCGCCTCCTGCTTCCCGGTGAACTGGCCAAGCACGCCGTGTCCGAGGGAACCAAGGCCGTGACCAAATACACCAGCTCCAAGTAAACCACAGCTTTACTCCTACAACCCAAAGGCTCTTTTAAGAGCCACCCACACTTTCAGTTAAAGAGCTCTTTATACTTTTGATTATAATGGAATAATGTAACGTATATCAAACTACTGCACTTTAATTTCTACAAAATCCTTTTTTTTTTGGTTTATAAAGAACTGGTGTTGAAATAAATTCTAGTTGATCACAAATCCTAAGATTTAATTTTCATATATTGAGTACATGTCATTAAGATGTTTTAATCAACTGTAAAGAGTGCTTTTTAAAGCTTAGTATTTGGAAGAAAATTTGTGCAGCAGTTCAAGTGAGCGTTCTGAACCACAAAGTTGTCCCTCGTTCCCTCATTCACTACCCACTACAAAGCGTTTCCCCACATATAACCTGATAATTAAAAAAAAAAACATCACTCTCTAACACAATGTGATGCATAAATATTTTTGATATTTAGTCCCGCTTTGTTTATTTTTATATCCAATAAAGCGCCTAGTGCACTTCATCTGTACTTGAGTGGGATTTAGAACACAGAAGCCCGCCAACAGAACAATAGTGACGTTTGAAATTTGAATCGCAGCTGATCAAAGACGTTTATTCATTTCATTTCTTACTTCATACTGCAGTTAATAATAATAATAAAAACACTTTAAATTTTATTACTTTAAAGCATTAAGAAAAAATAAAAACATGTTACGAATTTCACATTTGGTCTAGAAATGTTTGAGGGTAATGTTTCTGTAAATTGCAATGGGATAAAGGTTTTTGAAATACACGCACACTTCATACGTATAAACGCTCTGATTTTAATTTGGACTTAATTTTCCCAGATCATATTCAATGCCGGTATTTAAATCAGTTCAAATTCGCTTAGGATAAAAGCGTCTGCTAAATGACTAAATGTAAATGTAGTTGAATAATTACTTGTAACATTGTTGATCGTATTGTTCTTTAAAGGATTAAGAAACCTTGCTTTTCAGAACTGAGCGTGCTGTGCTGCGCATGCGTATTGTCAGGCACCTCCTCCTTGTCTTCTACCGGGTCCTGTAGAGCTCTTTAAGTAGGACGGTTAGACTCCACAGTGTTATACTTCGTTGCATCTCTTGAGAAGAACACAGAGAACGTGTCTGGAAGAGGAAAGGGCGGCAAAGGACTCGGGAAAGGAGGCGCTAAGCGTCACCGTAAAGTTCTACGTGATAACATCCAGGGAATCACTAAACCCGCTATCCGCCGTCTGGCTCGCCGCGGTGGAGTCAAGCGGATCTCCGGTCTGATCTACGAGGAGACTCGCGGTGTGCTGAAGGTCTTTCTGGAGAACGTGATCCGCGACGCCGTTACCTACACCGAGCATGCGAAGAGAAAGACCGTCACCGCCATGGATGTAGTTTACGCTCTCAAACGCCAGGGGCGCACTCTGTACGGCTTCGGCGGTTAAACCACTTTGATTTGTACAAACACAACGGACCCAACGGCTCTTTTAAGAGCCACCCACCTGTTCTTTAAAGAGCTTATCTATGTTCATGTGACAGTCGTAAGTTTCTCCATATAGTTTATTATTTCAATTTGAAATTTGTTTATCGCTAACTTTTAAACTATATACTTGAGAAAAAGATACATAATTTTAGTCACCTCATTTACTTTTTAATGAGTTGCGTTTCAAATTATTTAATGCTTAATTTAAATCCTTCCACGTTTTTTATATATTAACTATATTATATATACCAACTAGACTTTACTATATAACAATGAAATAAATTATGATTAAATAGTTTTACAAAGACATCCAGCTGGTCGGCGGAGAGCGCGCTTAACTTCATCTGCCCTCATTAAACCCAAAGTTTCTTTTAAGAAAAAATAATTGTTTTTTTTTTTCAAATTATTTATGGTCAAATGAACTCGCAAGAAATTATTAGACATCATCAGCTAACTATGAATGTTTAATTACTATTTTACTTCAATTTTTGATTTTCTTCTTGCTCAGATGCAATGCATTCTGGGAATATGCTAACCAGACCATGTCTGGATTGCTTACAGGCCTCTATCTCTTCAGTTCTTTTTTGGCATTATGTATCCAACATAGATAAAATTTACTTTGGCTCCATATAGTGGTACATTTTTTTAAAAATCTTATATTATAAAAATATTATGTTATATTTTTATTATATTATAACGTGGTTCATTGTTGGAAACTTTGTAGATACCGCCATCTACTGGACAGTTGATAACAGCACAAACGCCCTATTTTATTAAACTAAAATCCTGTTTGTGATCATTTTTGTAAAATTTACATTCAGGTCAATTTAAGATGTTTAATAATTTTAAAATAAATAATTTAAAAGTGTGATTAAAATAAATTTTGAATGCTCACATTCTTCTTCTGACTGACTTCTGACTTGTTGATGAGAGCATATATATGACAAAGAGGGTCAGAACACACACACACACACACACACACACACTTAAATTTGAAATAAATAAAAAATAATAATAGGGCGGCACGGTGGCTTAGTGGTTTAGCATGATCTCCTCTCAGCGCTAGGGATTCCCGGTTCTCCATCTGGGTGGAGTTTCCATGTTCTCCCCGTGTCTGCGTGGGTTTCCTCCGGGTTCTCCGGTTTCCACCCACAGTCCAAAAACATGGATCAAGTCAATTGAGTTCTCCAAATTGCCCCATATAGAGTGTGTCTGTGTGCGTGTCTGTGTGAGTGAGTGTGTGCCCAGCGATAGATTGGTGCCCTGTCCTGGGTGTATCTGCCCAGCGCCCGAAACGTTCTCCCCTGGATGGGAATGGGGAACCCCCCCATAAATTTAAGTACAATAAATTTTATCGAAATAAGCAGTAGTGGAGTGGATGGCATTTCACTACACAAAACTATATCGTTACTATATCTTAAAGATTTTTTTATTTTTTTTATTTTTATATTTATAGAATTGTGCTCTTGCTATTCCATAGTTTTTACATTGTTATTCTTTTGTCATTACACTGTTATTACAATGCCCTTAGGTAGCTATAGCTAGCTTTTTTTTTTATTATTTGTGTATTTGTGTGTGTGTGTGTGTGTGTGTGTGTGATCTGACCCTCTTTGTCATATTTATGCTCTCATCAACAAGTCAGAAGTCAGTCAGAAGAAGAATGTAAGCATTCAAAAGTTATTTTAATCACACTTTTAAATTATTATTTTTGAAAATATTAAACGTCTTAAATTGAATTGAAAATATATATTACAAAAATGATCACAAACAGGATTTAAATTTAATAAAATAGGGCGTTTGTGCTGTTATCATCTGTCCAGTAGATGGCGGTATCTACAAAGTATCTGACAATTAACCACGTTATAATATAATTAAAATATAACATAACATTTTTATAATATAAGATTTTTTAAAATGTGCCGCTAGATGGAGCCAAAGTATTTTTGTTACGTATGTTGGATACATAATGCCAAGACAGGTCTGAACAGTTCCCTCTGCGTACGAAAATGTGTGCGTGCGTTTCATGCGTTATAACAGTTACTGCCCACATACTTCCTTGCGTCAGCTCCGTTGAAATGGTTGTTGAACACTACATCCACTAGAGGGCAGTTTAGAGTAAAAATCAAACATGGCGACGGCGGAGGAACTTCTGATTCTGTACATACTACAAAAACGAAAAAAAGGCAGCGTTCTAGACTGCGGTGTTCTGTGAGGCCACTGAACAGGTCGCGACATTTGGATGGAGAATTTTATTCACTTGTCCGCCCAATGAGGGAAATCGATGACGAACGTCATTTCCAATACTTTCGGATGTCTGCCAGGGCATTCGATAACTTGCTTTGCTTTGTAACTACTGTTTGTCCCTGTGCTCCGGCGAAGTAACATCATATAAATGATTAAAATTGCGCACACACTCGTATAACCGGTCTTCAAAAAGTTCCACCATGTTTTTCTTGTCCTTCGTGTACATATGGAAGTGGTCGCATCATGCACTGCCCCCACGGTTTCCAGTGGTATTGCTCCGTCCTGTCCGCATCCGCAAGCTTTCAGAAAACGTGCAAATTACGTACGAAATGAACGCAGAGTACGGACCAAAGGCTCCGTCCGTATCCGTCTCCGTATTTAACGTTGAGCATAAATGAGCCTTTAGAGGCCCGTAACCAATCCAGCCGTGGGCTCATTAGCATATTCCCAGAATGCATTGCGCCTGAGCAAGAAGAAAATCTGAAATTGAAGAGAAATAGTAATAATAATTCATAGCTAGCTAATAGTGCAATTAGCGTAATTCTTTCTTCCGAGTTCATTTGACCATAAATAATTTGAAATTTTTTGAAAAATTCACCCCCTGAGGACCACACACCTGGAGCGCCACGAAAGACCCCAGTAATCTTGCCCCCGATGACCCCACTAGAGTGTACCATCAGTCACTCATTGTCCCATCCAAAATGAATGTATAGAATCATTTTGTCATCCTGTGAGCCCAAATGCTGCCTGGCCCTTTAAGAAATTCAAAATTCCCACTCTTTCTTCGGAGGAGCGTTCTGTTGTGGTGGGAGGAGACATGCAAATGATATGTGGATCATTAAGGGAGAGAGCCATTTCGGGGGACGTATCAGATATTAAACTGATAAGAACAGATACTACACTTGAGCTTAGCCAAAGGCAAAGAAGCGATAACCCGCAAACTAGAGCTGTGCGATACCAAGAATTTTGGTATTGATCCGATACCAAATAAATACAGGGCCAATATTGCGATATTCAATACCGATACCGATACTTTTTAATATTTAAGCTTCATTGATCCAAAAGACCTAGTATAGAATTTCGCCAAACATTGTAGGTAAAAAACAAAATAAAAAAAAACCTAACCTTGCATTAGCAGTCTTTATAAAGAACCGGCAGTTTCCCTTCCATTAAAGATTTCCGACTTGGAATTCTATATTTTGGGTCAAGGATCTTCACGAAATCCTGAAAGCCCTGGTCTTGCACAATGAAGATAGGTTGCAGGTCCTTCACTATCATCCCTACCAGGCTCCTAGTGATCTCCTCAGCTCTTGGGGAATCGGCTAAGAAAAATAATAATATATAATAATAATAATAATATATATAATTATTTTTTTAACCTTTGTTATTTTTAAAGTCTCTATAAATTTCATACTTGTATGGCTGTGTAAATATTCCTTGGAGTCAAATTGTTCTGTTCATATTTTTTTTTTTTATAGTCCAGTCCACCTCTTATGATATATCTTTCAATCTTTATGTTATTTTGTTTACATTGTGTGCACTTGCCTGTTGCTTTAATTCTATAAAATTCCTTGTTGTGGGACAATTAAAGCTTTATCTAATGTTATCTTCTCTTAGATAACTTTGTAATAGAATAAATGTACTAGGTTATTTCAATGTCTTCATTATATATATATAATAATTATTATTTATTTATTTATATATATATTTTTTTGAGTCGGCGCCATTAACATATGACTTGGGTAACATTTACTTTGAAAGATAATATGAACTGCTGTTGAAGATTACCACTCTTATCTACCTGGATATTATCTGCTGCTGCAGCTCTGCGTTTTCTGCTGTGTGGTTTTTCATGTGCTTAAATAAGTTTGTTGTGTTTCCTGTGTACCTAATAGACTTTTTGCAAACTGAACAGGTTGCTGATGTCGCATTTTCGGCTGTAAAATACAGACAAACAGCGCTTCTCTTTCTTTCAGACATCTTTTTTTATCTCCCACTCTGAGTCTCTCTCTCCGTACTGTGACGTTTCGACTTGGGCGGGTCAGGCTGAGCCCACGTGGCCGCTGTGTCACGTGACTGTGCAACAACAAAAGTGTGTGTGTGTGTGTGTGTGTGTGTGTGTGCCTGTGCCACAGTGATATCAGCGTTACAGACTCAGAGAATAGACTTTGATAAATCGGTGTGCGCACAAAAAACTTGAGTATCAATCTTTTTATGCAAGTATTGTTCAATACCAATTCCAGCATTGGTATCGATATTATCGATATTTGTATCGATCCACACAGCTCTAGTACCATTACAGTCAGGCATCGTCATGGTGTAAGGAAAACAAGTATGTGTGTGTACAATTAAACAGAGCAGAGAGTTCTTTAATGTGCGTTAAACCTGTATGATATGGAGAGTTTCACAGTGTGGTAAACACTAGTTAGTTCAGCTGCTCTTATTTTATCTGCGTTTGAATCTTGTTTGGGCTTTAGAACGAACGCGTGCATAGACTGGAAAAGCTTTTAAGCGAAACGTTTTTTGTGAGTCTCGCATTGTCAGCGTCATTTCACGTCGCGGTCACCTCCGTGTGAAACGGAAAAATCATCACACAAAACTTTCTCAGACTCGCCTTGCACTGGTTTCAACCAGGGGCAGATAGTTTCTCAGTCTTTGTTGCAGCTGCATTTTGGTTTTCCAGCTATGCTGGTCGTGTTTAACTCTCTTCCTTCCAGATCTCCTGCTGCATGCCGGTGCTGTTTTTGGTTTTATTTGCATTGGTGGGCGCGCCCTAAACATGCGTCCGCGTTCCCGATTGATTGATATTCAAACAGCCCACCTCTCCCCCGATAACAGACAACACAGTCATCTAATGCCAGATTATAAAACACGCATTTTAAAACTGGAGTCTGACTGACAATAACAATGCGGGACAACGACTCAATTTGCAGGACTCCTGAAAACGAAATTGCGTGACATCTGGTCACCCTAGCTCAACTCGACAGAATACCGCCATTCAACTAGACCAGGGGTGTCCGGTAGATCGCGATGGAGGTTTGAAAAAAAAAGCACATCAGCGTTTATCACGTATGAGCGCTTTATTACAGTACAGTATCTGAAGCACTTACCCACACGCGCACATTTTAACACACATTCTGAATCTGAATCTGAATCGCTGTGCAAGTGAGCAGTCCCCCCCCTCCCCCCCCCGGCTCTTTCGCTGTTCCCAAAACCGGCACGTGCCCCCGCCTCCGTGCCTAAATCCGAAACACTGCCTCAAGAATCATTTGCATTAGATAGTTTCTGTTTGTGTTTTTGCACTTTTTTGACTGACAAGATGAGTGAAGGACTTAACAGAAAATAATTGAGAATCACTGATGTAAACACACAGTCCGCCGCCGCAAGTCTTACTGTGCGGGCTGAGTTTCTGTTGGCTCGAAATGCTGTTAGTTCATGTAGTTCAGGGTGCCCACACTTTTCTGGCCCGCCCACCAAAAAAGTTCCAATGTCATGCTATTTGCTGGAATATGTTTAATAAAAGAGCAATATCTGTGAAAATGGCAATCTGAAGCCATTTTTACTATGCTGATTCGACAATACTAACATGATGTGTGTAAACAGGTTTCAACTTAAAAGCCTAAAAAAAGATTAACCTTGTTATATCTCGATGATCTGTCCAATGAAAAAGTAGATCTCGGGCCAGAAAAGTGTGGGCACCCCTGAGCCGACAAAAACTCAGCCCTGTGCGGTAAGACTTGCGGCGGTGGACTGTGTGTTTACATCAGTGATTCTCAATTATCATCAGTGATCCCCCCCCACCCCGCATTTTCAATTAAAAAACCCAAGCGGTTATCAGTGTGATTGGGGTGTAATGTCTTTAAGTGACGCCTTCATTTATTTGGCTTCATGCTGTCTGCTGCCAACATTTTAAAGACACAGAAGACACACCGGTATTTCTTCGTCTCCCACCTCAGTTACAGTGAAGCCATGCGCTTCATACGCTTCGTCATATTTCCTCGTTTTAGCTTTCGGTTGACTTTTGTTGGTCTCATTATCTTCGTCTCTCTCCGCCTTTCTCTCCGCCACCCCTGTTAAATATTTTTCCATGTCGTCTCATGAGGGTTTGTTCAGTACACATAATGTTCTTCTTAATCTTCTTATTTTTATGATTCTCGCGCGGTTTTCTAGCTCTTTCTCGTCCTGCAGCTTTCGACGTAGAGTCGTAGTCTTAGGTTGCTTGTGCGTTTTGGAGCAATTTGGCATACGGTTTTCATGCCACACCCCTTTTTCTGAGCCTTTTTTTCATATTGACTTCCATTGAAATTTTATTCAGCGATGGATTGGCGCCCTGTCCTGGGTCTATCTGCACAGCGCCCAAGACGTTCTCCCCTGGATGGGCATGGGGAACCACACTGCGACCCTAATAGAGGATAAAGCGGGAGATAATGAATGAATGAATTAATTTATTTATTTGCAGGTTTTTTGTTGATTTTCGATCAGTTTTGCAGGCTTTTCTTTCTTTTTTTCTTCCTTTCCTCTAAATTTTAGTTGTTTATTTTTTTGGTAAGCTTTTGTTGCGATTTTATTCCTTTTTTTCATTTCTTTCCTTTTAAGTCTTTTTGCTTATCCATTTGGTTAGCCACTGTCAACCTTTGGAACTTTGGCATGTTCTCCACATTAGCATAGTTAGCATTTTTTTGAAGTTTGTTAGGGTTTTTTTTTTTTTTTTTTTTTCTTTTTCTTTTCTTTTCCTTTTTTTTTTAGTTGTTCAGCCTTTTGGTTAGCCATTTGGTTGGCATGTTCTCCACATTAGCATAGTTAGCATTTTTATTATTTTTTTTAGTCTTTTTTTGTTTTTTTTCTTTTCCTTTTTATTTTAGTTCTTTGTCCTTTTGGTTAGCTATCGTCAACTTTTGGAAGTTTGGCATGTTCTCCACATTAGCATAATTAGCATTTAAAAAAAATTTTTTTAGTTTTTTTGGTTGTTTTTTATTTTCAGTCTTTTTTTTGGTAGTTTTTTTTTTTTAGTTTCCTTCCAAGCCAACTTCAAAGTTTGTTCACAATCACTTGCTCTGTCCTGTGTGCTCTGTAATATAGTGATGCGTGGATCGATACTGAAATATCGATACCACCGATACCAGATCTTTATGCCCTAAAATGGATTTTTAAATCCAAATATCGATACTTTTGAAACAGTCATTTGAAGTAATGCATATCAACAACAGGAAGTAACTAAATTATTGATATATTGTCCAAATGATATGCGGTTGGTGGGAACTACTTTTTCTTCCGCCTGGGTCAGTGTATAATGCGTAAGTACTGCGGCACACTGCTCACTCACTGTGAATATGAGCCTTTTATGATTATGTGCCCCCCAGACACCGCACTGTGCCCCCCCCCCTCCCCCGGGGGGGGGTGCCCCATTATTTGAGAAGGACTGGTTTACATCAGGGTGGCACGGTGGCTTAGTGGTTAGCACGTTCGCCTCTCATTCCAGGTTCGAATCCCCATCTGAGTGGAGTTTCCATGTTCTCCCCGTGTCCGCGTGGGTTTCCTCCTGGTTCTCCTGGTTTCCTCCCACAGTCCAAAAACATGGAGCAAGTCAATTGAATTCTCCAAATTGGTCCATATAGAGTGTGTTTGTGTGAGTGAGTGTGTGCCCAGCGATAGATTGGCACCCTGTCCTGAGTGTATCTGCCCAGTGCCCGAAACATTCTCCCCTGGATGGGCATGGGGAACCCCCCCGCTGCGACCCTAATGTAGGATAAAGCAGAAGATAATGAATGAATGGTTTACATCAGGCATGTCGATAAACCTGGGCTTCTGGGGCTATAGTCCCAGATGATTTGTCAGTAAATGAGAGCAGCTTTCTCTGCAGCCTCTCCTCCAGCAGCGGGACCGAACGATGGAGTCACCGTCAGCTGTTTGCGCTTCCAAGCTCTGTGTATGTACGAGGGAGACATATTTTTTTTGCGAGCAGCGTAAGTAAAGTTACCGTAATAACTATGTTGGCTGTAAAGAGCAGCTTCTCAGCTTTCAGAAACCGTCAGAATTTTTCTGATGGCACAAACTGTCGCAAAGTTACAGTATTTCAAAGCAAAACCTTGTTAAAACGGTCTCATCTGCGAATGACTCATAAAACGGATTCATGCTTTTCTGCCAAAGCTCAGGTTTGTTTATTCAAAGATTTTCAGGCAAAACCATCATTTATTAGAACTGAATGTGCTATCCACTGCTGACAGACATATTTCATATGTTATTTAATTTTATCCAATATAACTAATGAATAATCAAGCAAAATGAATGTAACAACATTTCGAAAAGGTATAAATACATTAAAGAGCAATTTTTAAAGAGGACAGAGGGCGAATAAGGGATCTGGGCTAAAGCCCCTGATGTTTCTAAACCCTAAAAACGCCCCTGCTTCTCACTGTGTAAATACATAGAAACCTTTAATAAACTGATACAATGGATCATTATTCTAGATTATTTTATTAAACTGGATTAAAAACATTTAAACAAAAGATTAGTAACAAAAGTACAATGCATGTGTTATAATATTTATATACATTACATGAATAAAATAATGTAAACAACCTCTGAATGACTGATCTCACATGAGGAACTATTTCTTTATCAGAACAAAGATACAGTTTTGTGAAAGATACAACTTTATGAAATTATAAATATAATGTAGAAACATTCAGATCCATTATGTTCAGGAATAAATGATGAGGTGGAGCATAAATGTATCAGTATCAGTTCACATTGCTGAGATTCAGGAGGATTTATACTGAACATCTACAGCATTTACCCACAATCCTGTCTGAGACACTGAGATAATCAGAATCTGTAAGGAAGAAAGAAAACATCATCAGGTTTAATACAGTATGAACACACACACACACACACACACACACACACACAGTCTCACACACTAACTGAACTCCTACATTTGATTCTAATCATTATCTCCATGTTAAATCTACATGAAGCTCATCAGTATATTTGAAGCTCTAACAGTCTCCACTGTTCTGTTCAACTTTCCACAATATTTTGGAGCGAGCGTGTGTAAGGAATCGATCAGATTGATCAGAGTCAAAGCTGATTGATGAGATGAGAGACAGTGATGTTGAATGAGATGATGGAGTTGGAGTATGATCAGTAAAGTGTTCCACACTCGAGTTCCTTCATACTGAACTCCTTTATTCACTCCTCTTCCTCATTTCACTCTTCATCATGTGGATTCTCATTATTCTCGTCTTCTTAACATACACATTATTAACATTTACTTATTTATTCTTTTCTCATCTCTTTTATTCAACATGTTTATTTTATTAAACAGCATTTTAATGGTGTGAAAGTTTGGTTATAAATCATTTTATAACTTTATGAATTTGATTTCTTTATGATTTAAATGTAAAATCTACCGAATTTATATTTAGGCTTAAATATATTCTATTTTTAATAATAGTTTTATATAAATCAATAACTCACTGTAGTTTATTCAGTTTATAGATTGGATTCTTCTGTAGATCAGACAGCAGCTTCACTCCTGAATCTCCTGGTTTATTACCACGCAGATCAAGTTCTTTCAGGTTTGATGATGTATTTGATTTCAGAGCTGAAGCCAGATCAGTAAATCCATCATCTGTAATATAACACCATACCAACCTGCAGAGAAAAAAGAAGCATCCTCCAATTAAAACTAAACACACAATCAGTTCTATAAGAGAAGATTAAGAGATTTATTTTCCTACCAGAGTTTCTCCAGTTTACAATGTAGATTCTTCAGTCCAGCAGAGAGAAGCTTCACTCCTGAATCCTGTAGTTTATTGTGACTCAGTTCCAGTTCTATCAGACTGGAGGAGTTTAAACAACTTTCTTCTGTTAGATTACAATCACACAACCTGTAAAATAAAGAAATAAATCATTCACACAGATATAAACATACATTTAATTTACTTTATTAAATGTTTCATAATCTAAAGAATGAACTATAACTGATCTTTAAATTAACCATGGGGTGGGGGGTGTTGGGGGTTGGTGTCCTACAGTCTCTACATACTGAGAGAGATGAGATCAGGTGAAGTTTGTTAGAACTGAGAATCTTTACAGCAGACAATTTCTTCCTTTCTTTCATTATTTCTGTGATTTAATGTCAATTGAGTTAAACAAACATTAATGTGATCACGTATGATTTAGATTAAGAAACTCTGCTTCACAATCAACATCCCAATTTATCCCAAAAGTGTAGAGTGATTATTTTAACAGCCTACTAAATAATTTAAATCAAAATAAAAATCATGAAATCTAATTAAATCTTCATGAACAACTAAGGACCGTCCCCAACTGTCAGCACAGAGAGAACATGTAATTATCTAAAATCTTTTAATATTCTGCAGCATTAATCATAATCTTAAACAAATTCTTAAATGTATTTATTTCAGGCTCTACTGTATAAAGAAGGTGAACGTTTTCTAGTTGAATGAATGAACTGAGAACCATTTTAAAGACTCTGCAGCACAATTTTCTATCCCATGTAGGAAAAGTTGAACAAATGTTAATTATGGATTGTTTGCAGTACGTCATCTTTGGTTTGCATATGATTGTCTTGTAAAGGTAATTATTTATAAATAATGTACAATAGGCTAAAATAATGTTGTATAGTACATTTATGAAACAGTACATATTTCTGACATCAAACCACCTCATCAGCATGCTGTAACTTCTTAAGTTAAGAACAAAAAGGTCTGCATAGGAGAGTCAACCAGCCTTTGTCTTGCAAATTATCACAGGGACCGGCCGGCATGAAGTATCACACCTACAGATCCTCATAAAAAATGTGGTTCATTACATATCAATCTCAGATTGTACCATTTGTCCCTAAACAGGTTCTAAATCAGTTTTCACTGTCTGATGACCTGGCTTCCTTACCATACTAATAAAACAAAGAATTTGGGGATATAAAAGGGATGTGACAGGAAAAATGTGTCTCTTGGTTCAGACTGGTGATTTTTGCCAATAGAGGGTGTTTATTTCCATTATAGCAGTAGATGTGATTATTGTGAGAATAATCTTTTAACTTTGTATTGCAATCTTTTATTAATCTTACATTTTTAATTGTAATAAACTTTGTTATTACTTAAAACTATGTTCAAGCTGCAGCGATAGATTGGTGCCCTGTCCTGGGTGTATCTGCCCAAATGTTGCCCCGAAATGTTCTCCCCTGGATGGGCATGGGGAACCCCCCCGCGACCCTAATATAGGATAAAGCGGAAGATAATGGATGGATGGATGTTCAATCTGATCTTTTAAGACTGGAAATTAAAGGCTAATTTATCTCCTGTTAATGGTAAAACATAAGCGTATATAAGATTGACCTCTGAGTGAAATTAATTACTTTATGATCCACATGTCTATATAGTGTCTATGTATTAGAGATGCCCCTAACTGAACTATGATTCTGCATGCTTATAAAATACCTCAGAGTGATACATTTTAAAGCTTAACCAAATGGAGAAATTAAACTGTTTAATGCAGAAAGCGCTTGTGTAACTAAAAGTTACCTTTTATAAATAATATCTTTGTTCAGATATTTAAATAATCTAACACGCATTCAAGCCATCTACTATTTTCTATTATTTGGTAATCGAACGAGAATGACTTTATAAATAATATATTAATATTCAAAAGCCCTACACCCATAATGCAACTGAAGCTGAATCAGGAGAAGAGTGGACAGTTTACAAGTGTAAATAAATAATAAATGTTAAAGATATTTCCTCCACTGTTCACACTGACTTCTATAATAAAACATGTGGAATGACTGAAGAGTGATGATCTCACGTCAGTATCTTCAGTTTACAGTGTGGATTCTTCAGTCCAGCAGAGAGAAGCTTCACTCCTGAATCCTGTAGTTTATTGTAACTCAGGTCCAGTTCTATCAGACTGGAGGAGTTTAAACTGAGAACTGAGGACAGAACTGAACAACTTTCTTTTGTTAGATTACAACCAACCAACCTGTAAAATAAAGAAATAAATCATTCACACAGATATAAACATACATTTAATTTACTTTATTAAACAATTCATAATATTAATAATAAACTGTAACATATCTCTAAATAAACCATGGGGGGGTTGGTGTCTCTACAGTCTGTACATACTGAGAGAGATGAGATCAGGTGAAGTTTGTGAGAACTGAGAATCATTACAGTAGACAATTTTATCCTTTCTTTCATTATTTCTGTGATTTAGTGTCCATTTAGTTAAAAAAAACTTTAATGTGCTCACACCCGATTTAGAATAAGAAACTCTGCTTCACAATCAACATTCCAATTCACCCCAAGTGTAAAGTGATACAGTTTTGTAAGGAAGTTAAATCTAATAAAACATGTTAAACCAGATGTTGGCGGCACGGTGGCTTAGTGGTTAGCACATTCGCCTCTCAGCGCTAGGGATTCCCGGTTCGAATCCCAATCTGGGTGGAGTTTCCATGTTCTCCCTGTGTCCACGTGGGTTTCCTCCGGGTTCTCCGGTTTCCTCCCACAGTCCAAAAACATGGATCAAGTCAATTGAATTCTCCAAATTGCCCCATATAGAGTGTGTTTGTGTGAGTGAGTGTGTGCCCAGTGATGGATTGGCGCCCTGTCCTGGGTCTATCTGCCCAGATAGATAGAAATGTTCTCCCCTGGATGGGCATGGGGAACCCCAATAGAGGATAAAGCGGGAGATAATGAATGAAGGAAAACAAGATGTTTATAAACAACTAAGGACCTTCCCCAAACTGTTACCACAGAGATAGGACATGTTGTAGCAGGTGCCTAGGGCACCTGTCACCGTTTCTGTGTTTCCCTTCGTTCTTTTGAGTTAATTAACGTTCATTTATCATTAGTTTAGTTAATTAACTCTTTCTTGTTATTGGTTGTTTTGGTGTACGTGGTCGGATGTGTTTGTGTATTTATTTCCTGTGTTTTCCCGTCCTTGTTGCGCGTCTTAGTTTAATGTCCACTCGTTTATGTACCGGTGTATTTGGTGTCACTACACCTTAATAAATTCTGTTCCTGCTACCTGCGTGGCTGGCTCCCTTCTGCGCTTTAGAGCGCTGCGGCTCTGCGCTTCGTATGCGCAGCCGCTCTTAGCCCCAGGTAGGCGAGTGTGACATAAAGACGTGCCCGTCAATTTGGGGAGTCCAGTGCCCAGGTAAGCTGTTTTTTAAATATTTCTTTGCGGGGGCCGTGTAACCTCGTACTCGCGGTGCGTTCTGCCGTGTCCGCGAGTGCGCCGCTATGCGCAGCCCACCGTCCCGGAGCCGTAAGGATGGCTCTAACAGTATTATAACTCCGATGATGAGTGGCTATGGAGGTATGGGTATGGAGGGGCCTAGTCCGCCGGGGGCGTCCACCGGGGGCGTCCACAATGGAACTAAGCAAGGGGAAAGCAGTAAACATTTACACAGACTCGGCTTATGGTTATACTGCTGTTCACATAGATGGACCACAATGGCAGAGAAGAGGTTTTGTCACCTCACCAATCTTACATTTTTGTGATTCAGGAGCTTCCCTTCTTCTTCCTATTGTTTTTGCAACCTTTTTTCAGCCACTTTATTTCTTAATACTCTCTTTTTAAGTCTTTTTGCTTCTTTCTTAATACCTTCAGATACTTCACTATCACTTTCTTCCTTACAGTCATCACTTTCAGAACTGTGGGTTTTTCTATTCATTAATCTTTTTTCTATTTTTTGATCTCCTGTCATTTCCATGGGGATATGCTGCCTACATGTATATGGCCCTCCAATCTCATTTACCGAGCGTGCAGGAGTGTGTCCCCATTGTGCTTGTGTGTTCCACGTGTCTGATGGATTTATTGGAGGTTCAGCTGGTATATTTGTAGATCTATTAGGGTATTGTTGATCTGTGCTTTTTAGTACAACCGTGGAATCCTCTGGATCTGGCTTGCGTTTAATATGTGATTGTAAGTTTGCCACTTGATCCTGTAATTGTTTTATAACCGTTTGTTGGTCTAATTCCTCCGGTATATCTAAAGCACCTCTTTTGATCTCTAAATGTCCACTTTCTATATTCAATACAGGAGTTTGCACTATTGTTTGTGTACAGGCTTGTGGTATCTGAGGATAAATCGGTCTGTATGGTGGTGGGGGTGGTATGGGAGTGGTTAAATCTATTAGGGGATGAGTTGGTGTGTCTAGTTCTAAAGACTGAGCTTTATCACTTTGCACTGATGAAGTTAAGGTCTCAGCCTGTTTTAATGTACTTTGTGTGGATGTTCCGGGTGGAGTCTCTTGCTTTAGTTTATCTTTAGTTTGCTTTTCTAGTTCTGCCCTCATGTGTCAGGAGCAACAGACAACGTGAATTTTGTTTATTCACCTCGTCCAATGTCCTTTTAAGTTTACCAAACCGATACGATCCCCCTTGTTCCCAATCTTTCTCAGCTTTTCTAATTTCACCCTTATAATACTCATATATTTTTGTCCTATCCTCCTGAGTAGGAGCTGGGTCTGAGTTTCCAGGCATCAGGCCTCTTAATTGCCATGATGTAAACAATGTTGTTAAATGTTTCTGCACTTTTGGTCTTTTATTTGGTTCTGTTACAGAAGCTATTCTGTCCCACACTTTTCCCATAAACTCTTCAGTGTTCATTTTAGTTTGATTTATTTTTCTTTTACTTAATTACAACACAATCACCCCGTCCAACATGGAACTTAAGTTCCCAATTGATGTCCCTTAATTGACAAAGTTATTAGCCAAGCTTCTACCTTCTCAGGCGGACTAAAAGTCCTTTGTCAATGGTAACAATCAACTGAGCCCTTCTGTTAAGTTCCGCTATACCCAAATATTCTACTCAGTCTCTAGGTCCTAACGACCAAATATATCGCCGAGTGGTTTCGTAGCATGAGTATCAGCCACACGGGTTTATATTAGAGCTGAAGATTCATATAATTACACACTTATCCCCTCAGATACACCTTATACACCATATAATTCACAATTTGATGACCATACTATACCTCTTACCGTAATATCTGCTCCAGTGTACAAATGTCGTCACATTTGTCTGAATCAGCAGTAATGTGGGCTAATATGTTATCTGGGATCCCAACATCAACTAAAATACTTAAAAATAATAAAAACTAACCTATTCTTAGAAAGCTCCGGGTGTCCTTTGTTGCCCCTTCCACACTTTCTTTCATCGCCTGAAACTCATCGAGACTATAATGTACAGTTTCTACGTGCCCGGGAAATATAATTAACCAGGGCCAATAGACCTCGTAGACAGAACAGTTCCGTTTTCAGCGTATTCTAACCTTAAAAGCTAAAATAAATCTCCATTGGGTCTCCAAGTTTCCCCAATAAACTGCGCGCGTCACACTCTTAAACCATAAAAATATCTAAACTAATCTTAGAAAACAAAAAGGTCGCCTTGTTTCCCTTTTTTCCGGTTTTCTTTTCCCATTACGGCCAATTACTGCCAGTATACAGTCCCTATCCAACACATGAATTAACAATGGGGATGAATAAGTCTCCTAGATAAAGGCAGTTCAGTTACTTAATGTTCCCTCTCTAATCTATCCAAAATAATATTAAAGTTCTTACCTGTACTTCTAGTTGTTGTCCTGGAAATAGGAAGAAATCAGATGTCTGTGTGTGAACCTGTGTAAAGGAGGTGACAGGCCCCTCTGTGCCTCAGATATAAGAACAAAGTTGGTAGGTGGGTGAGTGGGTGTAGCTGATATGATAGCAGAGCTGATGGAAGTGGAAGTGTGTTTAGAGTATGGGAGCAGAAGTAGTGAGGGTGGCATTGTGTGTAGTTGGTATGACATTAATGTTGGTGGATGTCTAAGTGGGTGTAATTGGTATGAGATCATGGTTGGTGCATTAATTAGTAGGTGTAGTGGTTATAAAAGCAGAATCAGTGGATGTATCAGTAGGTGTTTATGATATAAGCTCAAAGTGTATAAGTGTTGTGGTTGTGGGAGTAGTTGGTATGAGAGTGGAGTTATTGGGTGTAAGTGTAGTTTGTATAAAAACAGAGGCAGTGGGTGTATTTAGTATAAGGGTAAAGTCGGTGGGTGAGTACATGGGTGTAGTTGGTATGAAATCAGAGTTGGTGGATGAATCAGTGGATGTAGTTTTTATTAGAGTAAATAAAATAAAACAAATAAATAAATAAAAATAGGCAGTGGGTGTATTTGTTATATATATATATATATATATATATATATATATATATATATATATATATATATATTGTGAGAAATCCTGTGTCTGCGTCTGTCTCTCCGTCACGCTCTGCCACTCGTTCCCTTAGCCCCGCCTTCTAGTTCCGCTTTCGCTCTGTCACCAGGTGAGGCTAATTTGTTTGATGGGTCGTTTATCTTATTTAAGCTCCGTCTTCACACGGGACGGATCGCGAAGTATTGTCCCTGATTTATCATACATGCCGAGCGATTTTTTGACTGCTATTCTGTCTGCTTTGTGTCTCGTGGCGTATCTGATCTCGGTGAGTGCGTGTCTGTTTGTGTTAGCTGTGTGTTAGCATCTGCGTTCTCACCTCCGTGTCTAGGTCAGTATCTGTCGTTGTATGAGTGAACGTCTGTGCTTATCTGTGATCGCTCCCTGGTGTCTGTCTAATCCTCTTTCTGTTTCCAGTATTCATCCTGTCCCTAGTGTCCTGCGTCCCGGGAGCGATCTCTGTCCGTCCGCTCAGGTGGTTCGGCTTCGGCCGGGTGGGGCGGAGTTCGCGCAAGTCCCAGCCTGCTCCGCTGGCGCGCCACCACCTGAGGGCATCCGTGTCTCAGTGTTCACTCAGCATACTAACGATTCAGCTCTGTTTACTAATACTCTCTATCTCGGTGAACTAACGTTATTTCCTTCCCTGTGTATTAACCCTCTTGCTGTCTGCCCGTTCCCTGTTTGTTGCAGTTCCTTCCTGAGCCGCTCATCATCCCGTGTAGTTCACCGTACCTCTTTGTGCACTTTCTACACGCTTTCTTCCTTCAGGTTTTTGTCTAACACTCCCTCTGACAGGCCTGTTCTTTCTGTCTTAGGTTTTGTTATTTTGTCTACCCTAGACACCCTCACTAGTCTTTTCCGTCTTTCTTCACGCATAGCCAGTGTAGGGTTCTTTTACTACAGCGTTAGTATTATTGTGTGCTTTGGTTTATTTGGTTATTGGTTTTGCTCGGTGTTGTGCTCTGCCCAGTCCTCTGTCCAGGTTCCACACCCCGGCCTGGGTCCTGTTGGCAACACCTCCCTCGACCAACCCTCCTCCTGCACCACCCTACCTCTGCCTTGCTTCTTAATAAACCTCGTTTGTTCTGCATCTACGTCTCCAGACCAATCTTTACAGACTATTTGTGACAGAATACTTCGCCACACCATGGAGACGGCGGAACAACTGCTTCAGCGGCTTACACAGCAAGTCCTGGACCAAGGACAGGTTCTACTGCTTTTGACACAGCAGGTGCTGGAACTGTCCGCAGGAGCCGCCAAATCACCTGTCCCGCCACCAGGTGACACCGTGGGTAACCCCAGCAGCACCACACCTAACATGTCTCCTCAGGTCGCCCCGTCGTCCACAGGGGTCACCACGGGCGCTGCTCCTGAACTTCCTCCTGAAGTTCTCCCTCTTCCTCGCCAGCCGTCCACCCACCACGGACCGAAACGCCATCGCCCTGCTCATCTCCCGGCTCACCGGGCTGGCGTCCGCATGGTCTATGGCCATTTGGCGGAATAACGGGGCCGACGTCACGTCACTCACCGCCTTCCTTGAGGCTTTCCGGGCCACCTTTAATCACCCTCGTCACGGTGCGGCGGCCGGAGATGAACTGCGGCTGCTTCACCAGGGGAGAAGATCGGTTGCGGAGTATGCACTGCACTTCCGCACCTTGGCGGCCGCCAGCGGATGGAATGAGGTGCCGCTCATCTCCCAGTTCAAGGCGGGTCTGTCCTCATCTCTGCAGAGGGAGCTGGTTTATCGTTCCCTCAACCTGGACCTATCACAAGTCATCCAGTTGGCCATCCAGTTGGATCAGCACGACACCCCGCAACCTGCCATGGCTGCCGCGCTTCCTGTTCCCATGGAGTTGGGGCAGACCGGGGTCCCGGAGCGGCAACGGCAAGAGCGGCCACGTCTACACCGGGTGGCGCAATGCCCCAGGAAGACCCACAAAATGGAGGACAAGCAGGCAGAGGTGGCAGGAGGAGCGAGGAGGACTGGGACAAGACCTCCGACGCCCAGTGTCCGCCAGGTGAGCACGATTCAATCTGTTTACAAGGGAAATTCGCGGATTCTCACTCAGATATCTCACCTGTCGCGCACTTTCACAGTGACCGCCCTCATCGACTCGGGTTCTGAGGGGGACTTCATCGAGGAACGCCTGGTACTACGCCTCCAAGTACCCTCCGTTCCCCTACCAGCTCCCATCAAGATCTCGGGAGTCAACGGAGCCACGGTGGGGACCGTTACGCACAGAACCCGACCGATATCACTGGGCGTCGGCGCACTCCATAAGGAGAAGAGGTCACTTCTGATCATGCGGGAGCCACTATCACCGGTCATCTTGGGCCAACCATGGCTGCGGGACCATAATCCCAAGATCACGTGGGAGCCCCTGGACATTGTTGCCTGGTCACCCCTGTGTGTAAACCGGTGTCTGAACCCCGTAGTGAGAAAACTACGTGTGGCCACCACGGATCAGCTGCCCTTCAGCCTCCCGGAAAATGTACCCCAAGAGTATGCAGACCTGGCCAAGGTATTCAGCAAGGGACACGCATGTCGCCTTCCACCTCATCGGGAATACGATTGTGCCATTGAGCTGCTACCAGACGCCAAGGTACCGCGATCGTCACCTTACCCCCTTTCGGTAAAGGAAACAGGTATCATGGAGGAGTACATTAAACAGCCTGGTCCGAATCAAGGAGGGGGACGAATGGAAGACGGCCTTTAGCACCACGTCTGGCCACTACGAATACCTGGTCATGCCGTTCGGGTTGACTAATGCTCCAGCGGTCTTCCAGTGCCTGGTTAACGACGTCCTCCGCGAGTTCCTGGGGAGGTGCGCCATAGTATACCTGGACGACATTCTGGTGTACTCGCCGGACCCCCGCAGTCACAGGAGCAACACCAGGAACGTCCTTCGCCGACTGCTGGAGCACGGACTTTATGTCAAGGCCGAGAAATATGAGTTCGACAAACGGGAGATCGCATTCCTGGGTTACATTATCAGGGAGCAAGGGATCCAGATGGACCCAGTCAAGGTCCAAGCGGTCCTCGACTGGAAGGCGCCTCAATCTGTGAAGGAACTTCAAAGCTTCCTGGGGTTCGCCAACTTTTTTAGAAGATTCATCAGGTCCTTCAGCCAGATTGCACTCCCGCTGACCCAGTTGCTTAAGGGTAAACCCAGGAGACTCTCCTGGAATGACAAGGCGCAAACGGCCTTCACCACGGCACCGGTGCTCGCTCACCCGGATCCCGATTCTCCCTTCGTCGTAGAAGTGGACGCATCTTCCCTGGGGGTCGGAGGCGTCCTATCGCAGCGACAAGGTACGCCCCCCAGGCTGCACCCCGTCGCCTACTTCTCGAGGAAACTCTCCCCCGCAGAACAAAACTATCACGTGGGGGATAGAGAACTGTTGGCTATCAAACTGGCGTTCGAGGAGTGGCGGCATTGGCTTATGGGCGCCAAATTCCCAGTCCAAGTCATCACTGATCATCGCAACCTCGAGTACCTGAAGTGTGCCCGGAGACTCAATGCTCGACAAGCCCGGTGGTCTCTCTTCTTCAATAGATTTGAGTTCTCAGTGACGTACCGACCTGGGAAGGACAATGCCAAGGCAGACATCCTGTCTAGGAGATACGAGGACCAGGAGAAGGCAACGCCACCAGTCAAGACGATTCTGCCCACCCGCGTATTTGTCCAAACCATCGCTTGGCAGTTGGACGAACAGATCCGGGCCGCTAACAGGGAGAACCCGGAGGCTCGCCTGAGCGAGACGCCTCCGGACAAATTGTTTGTACCCACTCATTTTCGTCAAGAGCTAATCGCCTGGGCCCATACGAACCTCAGCTCTGGACACCCAGGTGGCAATCGCACCTTTGAGAGGCTCCGGGAGAAGTACTGGTGGCCGACCATGAGCACCGACGTAGCCCGAGACGTCGCGTCATGCGCCACCTGCGCCGCCACCAAAACCCCACGCCAGCTCCCAGCTGGGAAACTGAACCCGCTCCCTGTTCCCCAACGCCCTTGGAGCCACATCGCAATCGACTTCGTCACGGACCTCCCAGTGTCGAAGGGTAACACCACCATCCTGACCATCATTGACCGCTTCTCCAAGGGTGTTAAGTTCATCGCCTTGCCCGCACTGCCCTCAGCCTTCCAGACAGCTGAGGCCTTGTTCGCAGAGGTGTTCCCTCACTTCGGCCTCCCGGAGGATATTGTGTCGGACAGGGGTCCACAGTTCACCTCTGCCGTCTGGGAGGCCTTCATCAGGAAGCTGGGCGCATCCGTAAGCCTCACGTCGGGTTACCACCCAGAAAGCAATGGGCAGTGCGAACGGGCTAACCAGGAGCTGGCAAAGTTCCTCCGTACTTACTGTCAGAGCCACCAGAATGACTGGGCAACCTTCCTCCCTTGGGCAGAGATAGCCCAAAATTCGCTCAGGAGCTCCAGCACGGGAATCACTCCCTTTCAATGTTCCCTGGGGTTCCAACCCCCTTTTGCTCCATGGGACCCCACTCCATCCAGTGCACCGGCCGTCGACGACTGGTTCCGCAGGAGCGAAGAGGTCTGGGAAACGGTCCACCAGAGGATTACGGAAAGCAACGCCAGGACCAAACGGTTTGCAGACCGCAGGAGGAGTGAGGGTCCCCCCTACCAAGTCGGAGACCAGGTCTGGCTCTCCACCAGAGACCTTCGGGTACCCGGCAGCAAGAAGCTGGGTGCCAAGTACATTGGACCGTACCCCATTGACAAGAGAGTTAACGACGTGACGGTGACATTAGGACTACCCCCCCGACTGAGAATCTCACCATCCTTCCACGTCTCCCTCCTCAAACCCTTCAAACCCGGGCCCCTTGACAGTGAACCCCACCAACGCATCTCTAGAGAACTCCCCCACGACCGTCCCACGTACACCATCAACCAGATCCTTGACTCACGACGGACTGACTCAGGACTGGAGTACCTTGTTGACTGGGAGGGGTACGGTCCCGAGGAACGTTCATGGACTAGACGGACGGACATACTGGACAGGACGCTACTCGACCAGTACCACCTGACTCACCCTGACCGTCCTGCTCCTCGTCCCAGAGGGAGACCCCCTCGCACACCGGCTCGCAGAGGCAGGCTCCCGGGCTCCCTACCCAGCAGACCGAGGGGTCGCCCACGCCATGGTCCCCTACCTGCCTCTGCTCCCCCTAGTACCAGCCAGCCTCTCTCGACTGGCAATCAGGACACGGGTCTCCCGATCCCTCAGCCCCGTAGGCCCAGGGGTCGTCCCCGCTCCAGACCACGTCCTGATCCCGACCCATCATCGGTTCCCCTTTCTGTCCCGGGCAGAGCCACCCGCAGCACTTGTTCCCTTCCCGACCCTCCCCGAGTTGGTTCCGGTAGGTCGTCTCCAGTTGCCCCCAGTGGTGCCCCCTTGATGACCTCTTCGGGGGGGGGCTATGTGAGAAATCCTGTGTCTGCGTCTGTCTCTCAGTCACGCTCTGCCACTCGTTCCCTTAGCCCCGCCTTCTAGTTCCGCTTTCGCTCTGTCACCAGGTGAGGCTAATTTGTTTGATGGGTCGTTTATCTTATTTAAGCTCTGTCTTCACACGGGACGGATCGCGAAGTATTGTCCCTGATTTATCATACATGCCGAGCGATTTTTTGACTGCTATTCTGTCTGCTTTGTGTCTCGTGGCGTATCTGATCTCGGTGAGTGCGTGTCTGTTTGTGTTAGCTGTGTGTTAGCATCTGCGTTCTCACCTCCGTGTCTAGGTCAGTATCTGTCGTTGTATGAGTGAACGTCTGTGCTTATCTGTGATCGCTCCCTGGTGTCTGTCTAATCCTCTTTCTGTTTCCAGTATTCATCCTGTCCCTAGTGTCCTGCGTCCCGGGAGCGATCTCTGTCCGTCCGCTCAGGTGGTTCGGCTTCGGCTGGGTGGGGCGGAGTTCGCGCACGTCCCAGCCTGCTCCGCTGGTGCGCCACCACCTGAGGGCGTCCGTGTCTCAGTGTTCACTCAGCATCCTAACGATTCAGCTCTGTTTACTAATACTCTCTATCTCGGTGAACTAACGTTATTTCCTTCCCTGTGTATTAACCCTCTTGCTGTCCGCCCATTCCCTGTTTGTTGCAGTTCCTTCCTGAGCCGCTCATCGTCCCGTGTAGTTCACCGTACCTCTTTGTGCACTTTCTACATGCTTTCTTCCTTCAGGTTTTTGTCTAACACTCCCTCTGACACGCCTGTTCTTTCTGTCTTAGGTTTTGTTATTTTGTCTACCCTAGACACCCTCACTAGTCTTTTCCGTCTTTCTTCACGCATAGCCAGTGTAGGGTTCTCTTACTACAGCGTTAGTATTATTGTGTGCTTTGGTTTATTTGGTTATTGGTTTTGCTCGGTGTTGTGCTTTGCCCAGTCCTCTGTCCAGGTTCCACACCCCGGCCTGGGTCCTGTTGGCAACACCTCCCTCGACCAACCCTCCTCCTGCACCACCCTACCTCTGCCTTGCTTCTTAATAAACCTCGTTTGTTCTGCATCTACGTCTCCAGACCAATCTTTACAGACTATTTGTGACATATATATATATATATATATATATATGTTTCAAATTCCCTGTGAATGTATGCTTTATAACTGAGATGTATAAAGTTAAAGTGTTAAATATATATGCTCCACTGTTCACACTGACATCTATAATAAAACATATGTACTGATTGAAGAGTGATGATAAGTGATAACTCAGTTCTATCAGACTGGAGGAGTTTAAACTGAGAACTGAGGACAGAACTTAAAAACACACAAACTTCAAATTGTGTTGGTATTAAACTCTATACTTACACAGCTTTTCTGGAAGCTTTAATGACTGGTAGCAGCTTCTGAACACATTCATCTGATTTAAAATAGTGACTCAAATTAAACTCCTCCAGATTTTCTTCTGAGTTCAGCAACACAAAGACCAGAGTTGACCACTGAGCAGGAGACAGGTTCACACCATGAAGACCACTTTTCAGGTAAGTTTGTACTTCCTGTACTAGAGACTGATCATTCAGTTCATTCAGACAGTGGAGCAGATTGATGTATTTCTCTGGAGAGAGATTTTCACTGAGCTTCTTCTTGATGTACTTGATTATTTCCTCTCTGTAATCAGAGCTACTTCCTGTCTGTGGCAGTAGATCTCGTAAGAGAGTCTGGTTGGACTTCAGTGAGAGACCCAAAAGGAAGCGGAGGTAAAGGTCCAGGTGTCCATTCTCACTCTGTAAGGTCTTGTCTATTTCACCGATTACACTCTTTAAAAAGTCATTTTTGTTAAAAAATCTAAATGTATAATTAAAGGGATAAGCTGCATTATTTTTAATAATTTTAATAAATGTGAATAAAGCAGCCAGAAACTCCTGAATACTCAGATGTATGAAGCTGAAGCTCTTCCCCAGCTGCAGCTGAAACTCCTCTCTGAAGATCTGGGTGCAGACTCCTGAGTACACTGATGCTTCTTTAACATCAATCACCCGCACTCTCTCAGATCTTCCTCATAGAAGATCAAGTTTCCTTTCTCCAGCTGTTGGAAAGCCAGTTTTCCCAAATCCAATAAACTCTTTTTGCTCTGCTTAAGATCAGGTTCAGGGTTCTCATGGTACTTTTGGTTCTTGTGTTTGATCTGAAAGATCAGGAAGTGGGTGAACATCTGTTTTGGGGATCTCTCCACTCAGTGCGTCACCCAGCATTCTCTCTAAAACAGATGATGAAATCCAGCAGAAGACTGGGATGTGACACATGATGTACAAGCTTCTTGAAGACCTGATGTGTGAGATGATTTGATTGGACAGACTCTGATCAGTGATTCTCTTCTTAAAGCATGCATCTTTCTGAGGATCACTGAACCCTCGTACCTCTGTTACCTGGTTAACACACTCAGGAGGAATCTGATTGGCTGCTCCTGGTCGAGAGGTGATACATAGGAGAGCAGAGGGAAACAGATTGCCCTGGATGAGGTTTGTCAGCAGAACATCCACTGAGGCTGGTTCTGTGACATCACACAAGAGCACATTGTTCTGGAAATTCAGAGGAAGTCGACACTCATCCAGACCATCAAAGATGAAAATCACTTTGTGCACATCACAGAGTGTTGATCCTAATTCCTTTATTTCTGAGAAGAAGTGATGAAGAAGCTCCAGCAGACTGAGTTTCTTCTGCTTTATTAAATTCAGCTCTCTAAAAGGAAGTGGAAACATGAAGGTAACATCCTGGTTTGTTTTTCCTTCAGCCCAGTCCAGGATGAACTTCTGCACTGAGACTGTTTTTCCAATTCCAGCTACTCCTTTAGTCAGTACAGTTCTGATGGACGTGTCTTTGAAGAGGTCATTACATTTGATGGCTTTCTCCTGTGTTGTTGATTTTTTCCTGGATGCTGCTTCAATCTGTCTCACCTCATGTTCATTATTGATCTCTGTACTGTATCCCTCTGTGATGTACAGCTCTGTGTAGATCTCATTCAGAAGTGCTGAACTTCCATGATGTGAGATTCCTTCATTTATTCTCTTATATTTCTCTCTCAGTTTGGACTGGAGTTTGTGTTGACACACAGAGACCAGCTCTGAAAAACACAAGAGAATTACAGGTATTTAAATCAAGAATCACATTCACTATCCATCAGAATAAAATAGAATATAAACAAAATTAACAAGAATTAAAACCACTAATATCTAAACTATACAAATATAGAGAAATGTAACTGTATATCATCAAACAGATTTATTATCATTATTATTATATTATTAACTGATAATGAAGTTCCAGAGTTTCAAGAGCAAAAAGATACATTGAGGTAAATAAACCTAATTATTTCAATATAATTGTGCTCAAAAGTTTATATACTCCAGCAGAATTTTTGCTTTGGCCTTTTTCTCAGAGAATATGAATGATAACATGTAAACTTTTTTGCCCACATGGTTAGATTTTTTCTCTTTCTCAAATCATAATGAACACATCCAAATGCCTCTGATCAAAGGTTCGCATACTCTAGTTATTTTGGTCCGTTAACATGCACATGGCTACTTAAGGAGACATCATGTCACACTCGCTTACCTCAATCAAAAAGTGGCTGCGCAAATGAAGCGCAGAGCCGCAGTGCCTTAACGTGTAGAAGGGAGCCAGGCACGCAGGTAGCAGAAATAGAATTTATTTTTAAAGGTGTTGGGACACCAGAAAACATGAGGTACAAACGAGCGAGCGAACATAAAACTACGACGTGCACGGAGGAAGGGGAACACGGAAACTAAATACAAAAACACCCGATCACGTGCACACAAATAAACCAATGAAAGTTAATTAACTCAAGGAACAGAACAAAACAGAACAACAGAAGAACAGGTGCCCTAGTAACCTGTTACACATCACCACTTGTCACCTGTTTTTTAAGTGTGTGTGTGTGTGTGTGTGTGCATTTTATTGAGTGTGTGTGCATAAAAGCTTTTATTTAGACACTGTTGAATTGTGAATCATGGGGAAAGCAAAAGGATTGGCAACGGATCTGTGGAAAAATGTAGTTGAACTGTATTAAACAGAAAAGGGATGCAAAAAGATATCCAAGAAATTGAATTAAAATTGTGATTAACAAATGGAAACTTGTAAAAAAAAAAAAAAAAACATGGTCAGTTAGACCAACAAAAATTTTGGCCACAACTGCCAGTAAAATTGTGATTCCAAAAAAAACCCACAAATACCATCATCTGTAATACAGGACTCTCTGAAAACTAGCGGTGTGGTGTTGTTAAGATGCACAACAAGGAGGCAAAATAAGGAGGCATAACTGTGCAAATGCCACTAAGTATCTCGCCGACAATATGTCAACCAGCACAGAGACAAGCCTCAGAACTTCTGGACCACGATAATTTGGAGTGATGAGACCAAAATCTAACTTTTTGGCCGTAAACATAAACCTTACATTTGGAAAGGTGTCAAAGCCTATGATGAAAGGAACACCATTGTTGCTGTAAAGCACGGAGGTGGATTGCTGATGTTTTAGGGTGTTTGAGCAGCAAAGGGACAGGAAACTTGGACAAAGTTGAAGGAATATAAATGCAGAGTGTTATTGGCAAATACTGAAGGTAAATTTTAATCATCAGTCCGGAAGCTGTGCATGGGACACACTTGGATATTCCAACACGACAACCATCCAAAACAACAAGACCAAGTCGATCTGTCAATGGCTACAGCAGAAAAAAGTAAAGGTTCTGGACTGGCCATCTCTATCTTCTGACCCCATGATCATTGAGCCACTCTGGGGAGATATCAAAGGCGCAGTTCATGCCAGACAGCCCAGAAGTTTACAGGAACTAGAGGCTTTTTGACAAGAAGAATGGGCAGCTTTACCATCTCAAAAAAATAAAGGGCCTAATCCACAACTACCATTGATGTTAGAGGGGGCAATACACGGTATTAAAAACTGGGATATGTGAACTTTTGATAATCAGGTTATTTGGATGTTTTAGGTTGTCACTATAATTTAAAAAAGAGAAAACACAGTAATTTGACAATAAATGGCTTCAACCAACCACTAACCATGAGTGGAAAAAAAGTCATTCATATTCTCTGAAAAAGGGCTAAGTAAGGAAATATTCTGCCGGGCAAATTTTGAGCACAACTGTATATATATTTAAAAATACAGAGATTGAAAAAAACAGTATCTTACTGTTCTGTATTAACGCAACAAGATCTGATTGGTTCATCTTCCTCAGTACATGCAGGGTGATCTTCATCACTCCCTCTCTAACACTCTTCTGATCATCTTCATCCTCCACCTTCACCCCAGAGCATTCTGGGTAATCTGGAATTAGGAGTTTCTTAAACCTCTTCAACTCTTTCTTTAACAAAGTGATGACTTTGTGCTCAAGCTCCTGATAAATGAACAAACAGTGTTGATTTAAAGTGAGAGTATTATATACAGTATGAGATTAAAAGAAAAGACAGAATTTAACATTAGATATACTATACTGACCATTACAAATTGTTTTTTTTTTTTTTTTGCAATAAACCATATTGGAAAAGTATTATTTAATTTTGGTAATGTTTACTTTTTAAAGGAAAAATATTTACTCATATGTCAATATATTGAAGTGATTTATATTACTAACAATTATAGCTACACTTGTAACAGGTGCCTAGGGCACCTGTCACCTGTTCTGTGTTTCCATTCGTTCTTTTGAGTTATTTAACGTTCATTTGTCATTAGTTTAGTTAATTAACACCTTCTTGTTATTGGTTTTTTTGGTGCGCGTGGTCGGATGTGTTTGTGTATTTATTTCCTGTGTTTTCCCGTCCTCGTTATGCGTCTTAGTTTCATGTCCACTCGTTTTATGTATCGGTGTATTTGGTGTCACTACACCATAATAAATTGTGTTACCTGCATGCCTGGCTCCCTTCTGCGCGTTAGAGCGATGCGGCTCTGCGTCTCATTTGCGCAGCCGTTCTTAGCCCCAGGTAGACGAGTGTGACAACACTCATCTCATTAATTGTTTAAGCTTCATATGAAATGTTATTCATTTGCTTATTAAATGCACTTTACTGCTTTACTGTGTGATTATTTTGATAAAGTGATCTGTTCTGCCTACAGTGCTTACACACAGAGGAATTTGTCCTCCACATGTAACCTATTAGTGCAGTAAAACAAATATATACATATACATACAATGAGTGAAGTAAGCACACATGCCTGGAGTGGTGCACAGCTTTGTACATGGCGCCCAGGGAGCAAGTGAGCTTAGTTTGCCTTGCCCAGGGGTACTTTAGCCATAGCAGCTGGGGAGACCGTGAATCGAACTTGGCTTTAATGCTCTGTGTCATGAGTGTAATTTGGCTCATGATTCTCTGAGGTCTACATTGGTGTGCAAGCATGAATGAAGCAAAGCAGTAGTTGAATAATAACATTGTCAGTGTACTGATTATGAATATTGAACAATACAATACTGAATTTATGTATAGTTGTGTGAATTCAAAGTGCAGCTACATGTTAGGACTGGATGTCATCAGTATCTCAATATAATGTTTTATGGCCGAGGACACCAATAAACTGTGGATAATTAAATCAAAAGTCAGCTAATTAATATATCATTTTGTGTTTAAAGTGTCCTCCCTTCCATAAGTCTAACATTTTAACATTAATTAGCAGAATTTGGCACTCATCAAAAGTTAGGTTTAGATCTGGTGGACCTAAAGTTCATAATAGCTTAAATCTTTTTTAAAAATCAGATGATCTCTTGCTTCTTTGGCAGACACAAAAGGCATCTCATCACCAAGACGTTTTTATTGCGCCATTGAGGCCAAATAATTCTTGTGAATAAGGCCATGGATGCTGTTGTTTTTCAGGCGATGTATCAATACTATCAATAGCGTCGGACTCTATTTTCTAATCTATTTCCCCCTTAGTTTTCCCAATTGGTCTTTGTCTGCCACCCATCTCATCACAAGTTCACTCCTCTCCACCCCTCCTGCCTCCTGTTTTGAAACTTTGATTTGAACACCATTAGCTGCATTAGCAGATAAAAACATACATAAATGAAGTGATAAATTCTACCTATAGATAAATGTAGTCAAAACAAAGTAACAGACTTCTTTTTTAAAATGAATAAATAAATAAAAATATTAAATAAAAGACTAAATAAAAAGTACATTGTCACAGGTGCCTCGGGCACCTGTCCCTCGTTTATTTTACTCATGGACTCTGTTGGGTGATTGGTTGATTTTGTGCACGTGACTGGGTGTGTTTTGTATATTAGTTCTGTATTCCCTAAATCCCGTGCACGTCTTTGGTTGTGGTTAGATCCCAATGTTAGTCGCGTTGTTTCGTTCCCACCTTTTTGTTGGTGTCCCTACACCATTTTTAATAATAAATCTGTTTTGGTTTTTATCCCGGTGTCTCGAACTTTTCATCCGCGCTCAACCACGGTACCATGCTGCGCATTACTCCCATGCAGGTTATATCCGTGGGAGCGTTTTACCCCGGACCGGTGTACGCATTCTTTCTCTGCGTAGCCGATTCCTGGGAAGCGCTCACAAGGCGCAGGCGGCGTACGCATTTTCCCCGCGTAGCCGATCTCCTCCGGGGAAGAACGGGGCTTCTAACATACTGTACATGTATGTTTTTTTAAATTAAATAAGTAGAAGTAAAAACTATTAAGTAATAGAAATACTGATACCTTAAACGTAAATAATGATGGTGATCATTAGATTTAATAGTGGGTAAGGATTAAACTAATTTGTATTTTAGTTACTGTAACTGTCATCATTTACAGTAAACTGCAGTAAAGTTCTTTTTGCTGAAACTTTAACAATCTGTACCTTATTAAAAACAACAATCTCAAGGTCAGTTGTGTATACTGTATACTGTATCATGTAATGTTGTAGATATGAACACTCACAGAATTTGAAACACACAAACTCACCTGAAATATGAGCTTCAGCTGATTTCTGTCAGAGGTTTTAGATTCACTGCTAAACAAAAAGTATTAAGTTCAAGGTCAAATAATAAATACATTTTATTACACAAACAAATGCACATCCAATATTGTAGAACATAATTCCTTACATAAATCAATAGATGTAACAAAACTCATTCATTAATTGACTAATTCACAGAGAATAGATTCATCAATTCAGATGATATGGTTTATCAAAATGGCAGAAATAACTTAAACGTTCTAATCCAGGAGGTGGCAACATTTAATTACCTAAACAAATCCTTTACATGAAATGGTTTAATATACATTTGATTTAAATGTCCAGAAAATTTGGATTATGGTTGAAAATATAATAACAATGTCAGACAGTTAAGTCAGAATGCTGAATAGTGTGTATGGTGTAATGGTGTAACACATCTCCACCCTCCCATCACTTTACATGACCTCTGTTACTCTGCACTTCCTTCTGCTTTCTGGACATCTGGACATGTTTAAATAACTTTCTCAACTAATTGACTATTTTCTCTCCTGTTACTGATTTAAATAACATATAACAAACATGTTTATCTAAAGGGTGACACAGTGGTCTAGTGATTAGCATGTTCTCCTCAGCGCTGGGGATTCCTGGTTGGTATCCCAATCTGGGTGGAGTTTCTATGTTCTACCCATGACCATGTGGGTTTTTCCCCAGAGTCCAAAAACATGGATTCAAAGTAAATTGAATGCTCCAAATTGCCCCATATATTGTGTGTTTGTGTCTATGTGAGTGAGTGTGGTGGGCAGATACACCTGATTACTGTGTATCAGTTTACTATAGGACTCTATTAGAGAACTGTATAAATAAGATACTAAACTAATCAAGCAATTTGTTATATTCTTTATTGGTGTCTCAGTAAGATTAACATAATGTTACGCTCAGCGCAGCGTGGTGCGGTGTGGTTTAAAGAGCGAGCCAGGCGACCAGGTAAGCAAACACAGTAATTTTATTTGCTGTAACAGCGGGAATGCCGCTGAAGGCACGGCGAATCGTGCCAGGAGCAAAACACAAATAAACAACCCACACAGCGGGAACGCCGCTGAAGGCACGGCGAGACGTGCCGGGAGCAAAATACATAAAATAACAAAACCAAACCGACGAAACACCCGATGTAGCACTTAAGCGCATGTATACTAAAGCATACACCCAGAATGCTGGCCTGCTGACAACCGCGCATGCGTCCTTCAAATCCCGTCAGCGGGCCACATGTGATCCCGTAGGAGCCAAGGGGATGGGCCCCATCTACGGGAGCCCCGACCGACCAAACCCGAAACACGGGAGACAGGGGGGCCTAGCCTAGCCCTCCCAACCTGACACAAAATCATTTATGGCACACTATTCTATTCTGTTCTGCTTATTTTTGTTTTCTTGTTTGTTGTACTTTATTCAGTTGGCTGCGTGTTTATGTGCCCCTTATGCAGGCACTGTTTACTAATATACTACCAATTTACCTATTGTCCTGTCTTTGGAATGTGGTATTTAATCAGAGTAAACCCTCACAGACATGATAAAGACATGACGACTTCAAACAGTAAGGACACTTATCAACCCTGCAATGTACCAGCTCTGAATGTTCAGACTGTGAGCTTATGTACTTTCAGTGCTGGGAACATAACTGGAACCAGGTGAGGTCACATCTTTACCAGATAGAGCCTGAAGGAGTGAAGTGCATTGCTGTCTCACTTCTCATGTAGAAAAAAATGCTCTAGTCATGTATGATAATATTAGGAATACACTTAGGTTTCAGTTTTTGGTCTTGTGGGGAAATAGTTCTTAAACAGTTCTTAATAATTGTGAGGTTTATTATCTGTATTGATTTGCATCTTCCCCTTTCCCTCATGGACTGTTGGTTTGTCTTGCATGACATGCCACGTTTACTGTGAGTGTGTCTGTGTCTGTTTTTTTGTTTCATGTTTATTAAAACCTCTTACAATCATAAACAGGTTTATCTAAAGCAGGGGTGCTCGATACGTCGATTGCGATCGACCGGTCGATCGCGAAGGGGTGTCAGGTCAATCGCAATGGAGGTTTGAAAAAAAAAAAAAAAGCGTTTATCACGTATCAGTGCTTTTTTTTTTTTACAGCACAGTATCTGAAGCGCTTATACACACACACACATTCACACACAATGTGATTCATTCTAAATTGCGATCTCTTGCAAGCGAGCGATCAGTCTGCCCCCCCCCCCCCCCCCCCCCCCCCCCCCCCCCCCGGTCTCTCTCACTGTTCCCAAAACCGCCACGTGGCCACGCCTCCGAGCCTAAATCCGAAGCACTGTCTCGAGAATCATCTACATCAGAGAGTTTCTGTTTGTGTTTTTACACTTTATTTGACTGACAAGACGAGTGAAGGACAAGTGAAACTCAAAAAGAACTAAAATGTTCCACTTTCATTTAGAGTGGGAGGATGAATATTTTTTTTTGTCAAACTCAAAATGCATTTGCTTTTATTAATGTTCATGTTCTGTTTGGGGGCAGCACGGTGGCTTAGTGGTTTAGCATGTTCCTCTCAGCGTTAGGGATTCCCGGTTCGAATCCCAATCTGAGTGGAGTTTCCATGTTCCACGTGTGTTTCCTCCAGGTTCTCCGGTTTCTTCCCACAGTCCAAAAACATGGATCAAGGTCAATTGAATTCTCCAAATTACCCCATATAGAGTGTGTTTGTGTGTGTGAGTGTGCCCAGTGATAGATTGGCGCCCTGTCCTGTGTGTATCTGCCCAGCACCCGAAGTGTTCTCCCCCTTCCCCCACGACCCTAGTAGAGGATAAAGCAGAAGATAATGGATGGATGGATGTATGTTTGGGGAAATGTGGGTTACAGTGATTGTTTTACATTTGTGCTGTATACTGTGTGTTTAACTAAAATCAGGTTTTCGTGCCATTTACTGGAATTTGTTTAATAAAAGAGCAATTCTAACAGATTTGACGATACTAACATGATGTGTGTAAACTGGTTTCAATATAAAAGCCTAAAAAATAGAGATTGACCCCGGTAGATCTCGATGACCTGTCCAATGGAAAAGTAGATCTCGGGCCAGAAAAGTGTGGGCACCCCGCATCTAAAGTATTTAAATTGATTTCATTGATTTTATTAAATGCATGTATTACTCATTCGTTTAAATGACTAAAATAACAGAAGAATTTTTGTAATAATGAAAATAATATTTCAGGTGCTTGTTGAATCACAGAACTCTACAGCTGTAAGATCTATAGGTCACTGAAAGCATATAAAATAAAATTAACATGCTGCAGATCCCGATGTAATGAGTATAAATCTGAGATTAAGAAGCAAAAATATAAGGAATGATGTTTACCTCTGAAAAACAGAAGAATCAGTAGAACAGCCTCCTTTACTGAAGTTTGGGGGTTCATCCATGGACCAGTCACTCTTCATGGAGACAGAGCTGGGTTCTGGTCTCTTAACTTGATTCAGACTAAAACACATTCATATATTAAAAAATGAATAATGAAAAACAAATAGCACAGAAATAATGTCTTCTGTCTGGAAGGAGTGGTTGATGACATCACTTTGGTGAGGATTAGAAACTCAATTAAACTGAATAAAAGAACAAACAGAAGTTAAACTAAAGCAGCAAATGTGAATCAGAATGTTTTTATTCAGGAGGTAGACAGAGATGTTTTTAATGTGGTTCCACATCAGGTACACAATCATACACTAACTACTAACTAATTAGCAAATATGGTACACTACACACCCCCTGGCAAAAAGTATGGAATCACCAGTCTTGGATGAGCACTCATTCAGACATTTTATTCTGTAGAACAGACTCAGATCAAAAACATGATGCAATAATAAGGTCATTCCAAAGTGCAACTAAAATAAATAAATAAAAAAAAACAAAGTAGAAACAAAGTAAATGTTACTTTTATTGAGCAAACATGGGGGAAAAAATATGGAATCACACAATTCTGAGGAAAAAAAATATGGAATCACTCAAATTGGAGGTAGAAAATAAGGACACAACCAGTCAATTTCCTTTCCATAATGGACACCAGAAATGTCTCTTGAAACAAAAGAGAGGATTGTGTAATTTCTTGAGGAAGGTAACTCTTCACGAAAAGGTTGCTAAATATGTGGGCTGTTCACAGTCAGCTGTATCCAAGAAATGGACCAAATACAAACAGCATGGAATGACTGTTAAAGCCAAGCGTACTGGTAGACCAAGAAAGACCTCAAAGCATCAAGACAAACAACTTAAGGCCATTTGTCTTCAAAGCTGAAAAAGTACAACTAAACAGATGAAGCATAAATGGGAAGAAGCTGGAGCCAATGTATGTGACCGAACCATAAGAAATCGCCTAAAAGAAATGGGATTGCAATACAGGAAAGCTAAAAGAAAACCACCATTGAGACCTAAACAGAAAAGAACAAGACTGCAATGTGCTAAGGAGAGGCAATCATTATGACTGCGCCATTGACCTGGCGCCGGGGGCTAAATTACCGCACGCGCGCCCCTACCCTCTATCTGCGGCTGAAACCAAGGCTATGCAGGACTATGTTGAGGACGCTTTAAGTAAGGGCTTCATCCGTCCCTCTAAGTCGCCAGCAGCATCGGGCTTCTTCTTCGTTCCCAAGCAGGGTGGGGAGTTGCGCCCCTGTATCGATTTTCGGGAACTTGACAAGGCAACCAAAGCTACCCGTATCCATTTCCACTCGTTCCATCTACCCTCGAACTGTTGCATGGGGCGCGCGTATTTTCCAAATAAGACCTGCGTAACGCTTATAATTTGGTTCGGAATAGGAAGGGAGACGAATGGAAGACCACCTCGGGGCACTACGAATACCGGGTGATGCCTTTTGGTCTCACTAACGCCCCGGCGGTCTTCCAGGCCTTCATTAATGATGTGCTTCGGGAGTTTCTCCACCAGGGGGTGATCATGAACCTTGACGACGTCCTGGTGTTCTCGAGGGATCTGTCCTCCCATGTCACCCTAGTTCGGCGTGTGCTATCGCGTCTCCTCGCTAGCGGGTTGCTCGTTAAGGGGGAGAAGTGCGTGTTCCACCGGGACTCGGTCTCCTTCTTGGGTTTCAACATCTCCCATAAGGGGATCGAGATGGACCCCGGCAAGGTACAAGCGGTCGTGGACTGGCCAACACCCACTTCACCCAAGGAACTGCAACGGTTCCTGGGGTTTGCTAATTGTTATAGACGTTTCATTCGTGATTTCAGTCGGATCGTGCTACCCCTGACGTCTAGCCTCAGGGGCGCGCCCTCCACGTTGCACTGGAGCCCGGAGGCGGATCGGACATTTAAGCTACTGAAACAAAGTTTCACTACGAAACCGGTGTTGGCCCATCCGGACCCCGGGCGCCAGTTCATTGTGGAGGTGGACGCCTCCTGTAGTGGCTCGGGTGCGGTGTTGTCTCAGTCCACAGAGGGGTTAGCGCAAGCGCGCCCCATAGCTTACTTCTCCCGCAAGTTCCTGCCGGTAGAGTGTAATTACGGGATCGGGGACCGTGAGCTTCTGGCCATCAAATAAGCCTTGGAGAAGTGGAGACACTGGCTCATGGGGTCCACCCTTCCCGTGCTCATTCTCACGGACCATAAAAATCTCGAATACGTTAAGAGTGCGCAGCGTTTCAACGCGCGTCAGGCCCGGTGGGCGCTCTTTTTTAATTAATTTGACCTGCAAATCTCTTTCCGACCAGGTTCTGAGAACAACCGGGCTGACGCGCTATCTAGACTGCATGGTTCTTCGCAGCCCGATCCGAAACTTGGCTCACCCGTTATTCCTGCGAGCAAGTTTCTGGGGGCTATTGGGAGGTCGACATCCAAATTCAGGAGGCGCTGCGTACCATCACGGTTCCATCTAACTGTCCTGTAGATAGGACATACGTCCCTGTCGCTTTTCGTTCCCGCATTATTACGTGGGCCCACTCGTCTTTGTGCACTGGTCATCCGGGCGTTCTGCGTACCATCCAGCTTGTCCAACGGAGGTACTGGTGGGAGTCCTTGCAGGCGGACGTTCAGTCCTTTGTGCACTCCTGTGCCATCTGCGCCACCTGTAAGACCCCCCAGGAGCTTCCAGCGGGCAAGCTGTGCCCATTGCCAGTGCCACAGCGACCCTGGGCCCACATCGCTCTGGACTTCGTGACCGGTCTCCCCTCCTCCAATGGCTTTACGACGATCCTCTCGGTCCTCGATCGGTTCTCCCAGGCGGTGAAACTTCTTCCCCTTAAGGGACTGCCCTCCGCGTTCGAGACGGCCGAGCTCCTGTTTTCGAGGGTGTTCACCTCATTTGGGATCCCGGAGGTTATTCTATCCGACAGGGGTCCTCAGTTTACGTCGGCGGTTTGGAGGGCGTTCTGTGAGCGTTCCCCCAGACGAATGGGGCTTGTGAACGCTCGCACCAGGAGATAAATAAGTTCCTCCGGATTTTTGCTCACCGCAATCCATCTGATTGGTCGTGGTACCTGCCCTGGGCCACCGGCCTCACCCCATTTCAGTGCGTGTTGGGATACCAACCACCCTTCGCGCCCTGGAATGGGGAGGAGTCGGAAGCGCCAGCAGTGGATGCCTGGTTCCAGCGCAGCGAGGAGGTTTGGACCCAGGTCCACCAGCGGGTCGAGGCAGTAATCCGAAGATACAAACGCTTCGCGGATTGCTCTCGGGGTGACACTCCTCTTTACAGAGTCGGTGACATGGTGTGGCTCAGTACTCGTGACATCCGGTGTCGGCAGGGGACACGTAAACTCCTTCCCCGGTTTTTGGGACCGTACCGGGTAGAAGCCATCATTAATGAGGTCACGGTCAGGCTTAAGCTCCCGCACCATTTGCGGGTGCACCCGACTTTTCACGTCTCCCTTCTTAAGCCTTTCGTTCCAGGTCCACTTGATACCAATTGGACAGAGTCCAACAGAGAGACACAGGAGGAAGGCGACTCCAACATCTCCACTTCCCTCACAAATTTTTTTTTAAACCACATCACATCAGATTAAACCACATTTTCTATGGACAAAATTATCAGGACACACCTCTTAATTAGAGAATGAAAAGGATTTTATTATACTGAATATTTTTTAACCATCCAAAATTTCACATCGATAGCTAAAACATCCTAATACAAATTGTGTACAGTTAACAATTTGGGAGAGACCATTTTCTGTTACAGCATAAAGACACAGTTAGGTGAGTTTGGTGTTAAAGTGTTTGAATGGTTCACACAGAGCACTGACCTCAACCACATCACACATCAAACCAGAACAGAGAAGTTAGGTTCATGTCCACCATCAGGTAGATACAGAGGCAAATGTTTAAAGACAAAGTCCATAATCTTGTAGAAAGCTTTTCATAAGTAAAATTTGTCATAACTTCAAAATAGAACCAACTAAAAATAGGATATCATTAAAACACATCGGTGTACTAATATGTGCTCATACAGATATATATTGTTTACAATCATTACATACAAGTTCAGTTTAAAACATATGGTAATTCATAGCATCAACACCAGTTCGTGTTTATTTATTTATTATTATTATTATTATTTTTTTTTTTTTTTTTACGTATCTAGAAAATTAAAAATCATGTTAATGATTGTTTAAATGAATCTTTAGTGATATTCTGTATTTAGTATTTGTAAATATTATTCCCTGTTGTTTTATTTGTAGGGTTACTTACTAGTTAGTTTTATTAAAAGCCTGAAAATAAAGTAATAGGTTACAAATTCTGTAGATATTAATAAATGATTCTCAAACCTCACGATCACAACAGATCCTCCATCTAAATCTCTCCTGTAAGATTACAAACCTCCACTCAAAATGTACACACTATTCCTCCATGCTTTACAGAGAATTCAATCCATCTACACATCATGTCTCTTCTTGGTAAACATTTATCTGCAGACCACTTTTATAAGTAATCACACTTCTAAACTTCTGCCAAGTTTTTAAGGTTCGCAGTGACGTCATTATTCTGAGTATTTAACCTGTACAGAAGAAACACTGCATTTAAAACGAAAAAAGTTATTAAACTCCTGGTTAATAGTATTTTGTTGATTTTAACTATAATTAAGTTATGTTTAATATATTATTGATTCAGTTTGTAGTTGTTTATCATGATATTTTTAAAGTTTCCGCCCCTCGATCTTCAGCCGAATTCGTTATATAAAATAATATAATAACTACAATACAGTATATAACAATCCTGTCAGATTATAAACTGTTATTATAATATGATCTCATATCACCTACACATTAAACACGTCGGTAAAGTTAGTTTGATATTCGACATTCGGCAGACATTCGCGTTTTGCTCCGTCTCCCACTTTCAATCAAAGCCCTAAAATTATTTTAATTGCATTTTATAAATCACTACATAATTATTTATAATAATATTACATAATAATAATTTGTTTTTTATTATTATGTCATTCTGCTGTTTCACAGGATTAATTTGTAACTTTGAAAAATGAACCAAAAATCAACCAACGAATATTTTCCCAAACTGAAGGTTGTAGTATGTTCCCCGGCTGTTCCTCTGTGAACTACAAGTGCTTATTTATTATTATGTCATTCTGCTTTTTCACAGGATAAATTTGTAACTTTAAAAAATGCACCAAAAATCAGCAGATGGATATTTGCACAAACAGAAGGTTGTAGTATGTTCCCTAGCTGTTCCTCTGTGAACTACAAATGTTTTTTTATTATGATGACATTCTGCTGTTTCACAGGATGAATTTGTAACTTTAGAAAATAAACCAAAAATCAACCAAAGAATATTTTCCCAAAATAAAGGTTGTTAGTATGTTCCCTAGCTGTTCCTCTGTAAACTACAAGTGAGTTTATATTTAATTGCAATATTAATATTTTACAGTTGAAGTTAATTTTGTATAACATGGAATTTTAAAATCATCATTCAACACTTAAATATTTTTTCATGTCCAGTTATAATTTTCACTTTATATATATATATATATATATATATATATATATATATATATATATATATATATATATATATATATTTTTTTTTTTTTTTTTTTTTTTTTTTTAATTGGGGGGGGGGGATTTAAGTGTTTTTAATTATCAATAGCATGATCCTTATATCAGTAATGTTTTTCGGTATTTCCGCAATGACTGTAGTTTATAGACGGTCCCTTGCTGTCACCTAACGCTGCAGCTGCCATTCCGGCTATATTGGACGATTTACTCGGATAAATCAACTGACCGGGAATTTTGACAAAATATAAAGTTTGTAGTTTGTTCTCGATTCCGTAGTGATTTATAAAATGCAATTAAAATAATTTTAGGGCTTTGATTGAAAGTGGGAGACGGAGCAAAACGCGAATGTCTGCCGAATGTCGAATATCAAACTAACTTTACCGACGTACATTAAACACAGATTAAGATTCTTACAGCGATTTCTTCTTAGAATCCAGTTGTTTAATCCACTCGAACAAAGGAAAGGATTTCCTTTTTCCCTTTGTAAAGGAAAAGGTTCCTCTTTTCCGCTGTTACTTTTCATTTCAGTCAGTGTAATGTTTAATGTTAACTGCGTGTTTCTAGAGGGCGCTGTTTCCTCCAGAAAACTTACCGCGCAGCTTTATTCAATATTACCTTTACCAACGTTTTTATGTGAATCAATTATATTTATAAAGTTCTTTATAATAAATTAGAGTATAAACCATTTAATTTAGTGATAAGCTCTATTGATGTGTATTGTGTTAAAGTTAAATGTATGAAAATACAAATGTATATAATTCCATTGTAACTTCGGTTTAAACCTTTGTCTATTGGTATGTTAACTTTATAAAAGGTGTTACAAAGTTATTATTAAATACATATTATTATTATTATTATTATTATTATTATTATTATTATTATTAATATGATTACTATTATTTACCTTATTTGAGGTGTTATTACATTATTTGAGTTTATTACAACATGTGAGGTGTCAACCTTCCATAACCTTTTTATAAACACAATAAACAGTCAAATGATTAAATAATGTACAAATCACATATTAAACATATTGTGGCGTTGCGTGGCAGCCACTTACTATTGGACAGATCAAATAGTAAAGTGTTTAGTGTTTAAGGTTAAATCAGGTGAATAACTTTAGATTAAAACCTTTTCCTGTGGCTCATCTGTAGAAGAGTTCCTCCTGAGTCACTCAGCAGCAGGAGGACAGTTTACGCGTTAGATATTGAACTGGAATCCTTTCTTTATCAGATAGAAATCTATCATTTTACTGTTAATGTAGAACTGAGTTTAATTCACTGAGCTGCAGAACCAGAAGCTGCTCTATGTTTGAACTCAGAGCGTTTCAGCGACTTCACATCTCATGCTTCTTAAGAACAGCATCACAGCGCATTACCGCCACCTAGTGGTTAAAAGTGACGTCACCCGACAATCCAGCAGGAAAGCGGCACACCCATCCTGGTTCTGCTGCAGCGGACCGGTGCAGTGCGTCACGTGGTTAGAGTTGTATGGGAAGCCAAACGATCCATACAGTCGATTCAAACTGACATGTTCTGATGAACCAAACACACAGCGCCACCCACTGGGAAGAGAGGCGCAGTGCACTTACTCGTGCAGCGCAAACCACCGGGCAACGCAGAGAGAACCGATTTAAGATTTAAACTGCAGCGCGAACCACGGCATCGTGTTTTTATGAGCTTGTTGGATAATTTTGGAGATTAAGTTTTCAGTTCCTCGACGACTGAACACACAAAATGTGTATTATGTTTATCTGGGGTGCAAAACAGTTAAATACAAACAATATATCATTCTTAGCATTCTCTACTGTTAAAATCTGCTAAAGTTTTTAACATTTTTGTTAATACACATGAAACACAGATATGATTCTAATAAACATGTTTTAAAGCCTTATCTTTAAAAAGCCCATCCAAGAGCTCCTAAAGCGCATGCGCATTTAAATCACACCCGTTCCCAATCGCTACCACGTCGCACCTGTTTTCTGGCACCGTTAAAGCGCATGCGCAGTAAAAAGCACACCCGTTCACCGGCGCTTCCAAATCGCACCTGTTTATGTTCGCTCCTAAAGCGCATGCGCATTCGAAGCCTTTCGGATATATAGTCTTTTTGTCACTATAGTAACTTTATTTCATTCATAATGGGACACTTTAGTTTTTACACAACTGATATTTTACATACATACTTAATATACACATGACTACTTTGCTCACTATACACTACTCATTAATTCTAATGGTTAATCAATACAATGTCATGCATCTTAAAAGGCTTTATTGCAATTATTAGTTCTTAGTTTATTTCTATTTGTTACATTACATTTGGTTATATATCAAACTCTTTTATCCAAAGTAGTTACAAGTAATCCAACTTAATGGTTGGGGTCAGAATACAGAGGTGATAGGGCACCAATGGAGCAATGAGGTTTAAGTATCTTGCTCAAGGTCTCACACTAATAACTGTTCAAATCTCAGTGGACCTAGGATTTGAACCCCAATGTTCAGATTGCTAACCCAACACCCTAACCATAACTAATGAGCTAACCACACCCTTGTTCTATTTTATGATTTTATTATTACCGTTTTTGCTGCTACTGGTTGCTAAATTTCCTAAAGAAGATAACTGGGTGCTTTGGGACAGGGTCTCACCTGCCATTAGATTTGTTTTGGATGCTGGACAGACAGTGCTGGGTAAACACACAACAGAGAGACAGACAGAAAGAAAGAATACATTATTTATCCCAGAGGAAATTGAGCAACCAGTAGCAGTAAAAAATACAGTAATAATACAATCATAAAATAGAACAAGGGTGTGGTAGCTCAGTGGTTAGGGTTAGTTGTTAGGATGTTGGGCTAGTAATATGATCATTGTGGGTTCAAATCAAAGGTCCACTGGGATTTGAACAGTTGTCAGAATCCTTGAGCAAGACCCTTAACCCTGATTGCTCCAGGGGTGCTGTATCACCTGTGTTTTCTGAGATGAGTACCAGAATGAATACCTATTTAGTTATCTTTCTACCAGCCCCACTGGTGGAGTTAAAAAGCCTGATGGCTCTTGAAACAAAAGATCTCTTGGGTCCGTCTGTAGAGCAGCTCTGAGACAGTTGTCTGCACTGAATTTGCTTCTTTGTGGTAAAATAGTGTAATGTAGGGAGTGGCCATCATCATCCATGACCGAGAGCAGTTTGTTGAGTTTCCACCTCTTTGCCACTTTAACCACTGAGTCTAGTTCCACACCCAGTGCTTGCCCCGCATGCCTGACTAGCTCCTCATCGCCTCTCATCTCTCTTTTTAATGCTTCCACCCAGCACACCACAGCAGAGAAAAGACAGCTGGACACCACAGTCTGATAGAATGGTGTTAAAGGTGCTGGGGAAATATAAAAACATGATCTGTGTCTGAGGTCAAAAGCCAAATTAAAAGAGACATATGACTTTTATTGCAACTTGTATGAATCAAATGATAATGAAATACAAATAACAAAGACTAACAGTAACTAAAGGTTGGAACTCTGTAAGAGAACAATCTCTGAAAGTAGAACAAATGTTATTTTTACATTTTATCTTTAACTTTATTTAAATCAGTAAAATTCAAATGAATCAGTTGATGATGTTGCCTTTAATTTTTGAATAGCCAACTTAATAATATGTAGTGGGCGGCACGGTGGCTTAGTGGTTAGCACGTTCGCCTCTCAGCGCTAGGGATTCCCGGTTCGAATCCCCATCTGGGTGGAGTTTCCATGTTCTCCCCGTGTCTGCGTGGGTTTCCTCCGGGTTCTCCGGTTTCCTCCCACAGTCCAAAATGAATAATATGTAGTGGAGGGCGTCTTTCAAACAGTAGGTGGCAGTATTGCACTAATCTGGAAACCTAACCGCCGATAAACAGAGAGAGAAGAAAAGAGAACAATAACAGCAGCAGCACCTCGTGTGTTTAGAGCTCTGAGAGATTTAATAAAAAATAAAAGTTGTGCACGTCATCATTATTATCATCAGATCAAATCCAGTTCATTACTGAAGGTGAGATTCTGTATTAAACCTATTAAAGCTTTATACTACGTGTAGATCATCGTGATGGAATTAAGACTGATAGAAACTGGATTTTATATTTAAGATTATGTTCTAGATGCTGATATTGTTTATAATGCCAATAAATTAAAAGATTAATGCGAATGCACTGTAATCAGAAGTAATAAAGTATAAAATGATATGTTTAGGATTCTCTCTCAGTACTCTGTCTTTAAACAAACCGATTTGCGAACTTTATTCAGCAAAACAACTAAAACATTTCATTTATTTCGATTGTTAACATGAACAAGGTCGTGGAGGTGATGGATCCTATCCCAGCTCTCATTCAACAAAAGGAGGATAAACACCCTGAACCTGTTACCAGTCTTGGTGAGATTATTAACCACAATGCCACCATACCACCACAAACTACACAAAAGTAAATCACTACACAAAGTCTGAGTCTGTAAAATGTTAATTGATATTTAGTAACTAAAATCAGATATAATTACTATATTAAAATTTGTCATTTAAATAAAACATTTTTACTTTAAAACAATATAAACACTACCTAGTTAAAAAAGTCACTATCTGGATTTAACTAAGCAAATAGTTTTTATGGTTCCTGTCTCTTTAAGAACATTGACAATATTAATTTAAGTTAAGGTTACAAGGTTTCAAAGGTTCCAAAGTCACAATTAAGGTTCAAAGTGTTTTAAGGAGTTGAAGAGCGACAAGCATGAAGCTATATGCTCTCTTTGATATTTAATGCAGCCAATGAGGTTTGTGTGCTGTTTGTATGCTATTTGGGTTTACGTAAAGTTTATTACCTTTTCTAGTATTAAGATGAATTCATATGTAATTGTGGTTCTAATTCAAGATGTAAATTTGTGGGGTTAAACCAGCAAAGGATCATTCTTAAGATTAATAGTTTACAATGTAGAAATTGTATATTTGTTTATGTGATTTATGTTGCAGTTCTTATGGTTTGGTGTAAAGGTTATATACAAAGTTAAGGTATAATTTAAGAATAAACCTAATCAGTGTTGGTAAGAGTATTTGTGCTGTCGACTTTAAATCGGAGAGAGCTACAGAGTGATTATGTTTTAGCTGTTTAAGTTATTTAAACTGTTAGGAGAGTGGGGCGGCATCATCTTTGATCTTTAAGGACTATATTCAGAAAAAAAATCCTTGAATGATCATGATCAGTGATCACTTAAACATTTGGTAGAAAAACAACAGTGATATTTAATTTAATTGTGAAAGTAAGAACATTTAACATGCACAGTGTGAAATAAACTTAAGGGACTGGGACTAAACAGCTGTACAGTATTAAGAAAAGCACTTGTCAGTGAGGCTAACCTGCAAAAAAAAAAGATAAGGTCATGTGGACTGATGAGTTCAGATTTACTCTTTTTCAGAATGATGGGGCATCAGGTTAAGAACAGAGATGGCTGAAGTGATGCATCCATCATGCTTAATCTAATGTACACGCCTGAGAGGACAGTGTTATGATTTGTGGTTGCTGCACTTAGTCATGTCTGAGCAATGTTACCTGCCCAAAGAATGAGGTCAGCTGATGACCTGAATATACAGAACCACCAGGTTATTCCATCAATGGATCTTTTTCTCCTGATGGCATGGATGTATTTTTAAATGACAATGCCCATGATGCATCAGTCTCAAGAAGTGAAAGAGGAGAGTAGACTGTTTAGGGAGCAGGAGACATCATTTTCAAACATAAAGTTGGCCACCACAGAGTCCAGACTTCAACGCTATTCAAAATGTTTGGAATGTGCTGGTGGAGATTTTGTGCAGTGGTTAATGCTAATATAAGCTTTATAAAGATTGTCTTCTGAGAGACTTATAAATCACTTTATGATCCACATGACAAGGAATTTAACTAAACACATTAATATTTGACCCCTGTTATAGGTTTTGTCCGCGTTTTAGAAAAGCTTTGGACAAAATTATGATTCTGCATGCTTATAAAATACCTCTGAGTCAGATATTTTAAAGCTTAGCCATTAGGAGAATTTAACCTATTAAATGCAGAGAACACTTGTGTAGCTAAAAACTACTTTTGTCTTTATTTATTTTTTTTTTTAATAATCTTTTTATTGTTTTTAAACATTAAACCACAACACAAAAGACATATATACATAAACAAATAATGATTAGATGTACTGTAATAATTACATAAAAAATTAAGATAACACACAAACTTATAATAACCAATAACATAAAATAATAAACAAAAAATGAAAAAAAATTAAAAAAAATAATAATAATCAAGAAATAAATAGAAGATAGAATATAATAGACCGGTCATCTTTATAGAACAATATGAAGACTAGAGAGAGGTCACAGGGAAAGGTAAACAATAAAATCTCCGCAGATTAAGGGCAGTCCAGAGTGGAAATTTTGGTAACATAGTCCAAGAAAGGGTCCCAAACTTTGTGGAATTTCTTTAATGAGCCAGTCCTAATATACCTAACCTTCTCTAGTTTTAAGACATGAATAATGTCTCTAATCCAATGTGTATATGAAGGAGGTATAGGTGACTTCCATTTGAGAAGTATTAGCCGTCTGGCAAGGAGATTGACAAAGGATATGAAATCAGCCGTTGGAGATGAAACAGATGCCAATGAGGTTACCCCAAATAAAGCAGTTAAAGCATTAGGCTCAACTGGCTTACCTACAATCTCTGATAAAGATCTTAGACCAAAATGGAAACAGAGATGAGCAGGACCAAAATGTGTGAACATGGTCTGCTGTGGCCTGATGGCACCTGTCACATATGGGGTCTATATTCTTATGTATCTGAGAAAGTCTGAATTTAGTAAAATGAAACCGATGAATTATTTTACACTGTATAAGTCCATGTTTGGCGCATATAGATGATTTATGGACTTTTTTCAGAGCTGTATCCCACAGCTCCTCTGGAATTTCCATCCCCAATTCAGCTTCCCAGCGCAACTTAATAGAAGTTAAAGGGGCTAAGCACAAAGAGTGGATTTGCTTATACATAAGCGAAATTTGTCCCCTTGTCGAAGGTAGTGGTTTGATAAACATGTCCAACACTGTTTCCTCTGGCAGTACAGGAAACTGTGGGAATGTACTTTTAGCAAAACTACGGATTTGTAAATATCTAAAAAACTGGCTTAGGTAATAAGAACCTATCAGTTAATTGTTGAAATGTTGCAAATGTGTTATTGATATATAAATCCTTAAATGTTTTAATACCCAAATTGGACCAAATATTAAATGCGCCATCTACTAATGATGGGTGAAAAGAAGGATTTTCAGCGATCGGTGCAAAGATAGAGGGTGATTTTATATGAAAGTGACGCTTAAGTTGGTTCCATATTCTCAAGGTACTTTTAACTAAGACATTCTTAGTGTAAGATGAGTAAGATGTGTTGCTCAGTGAACAAATTAAAGCGCCAAGTGAAGCCGGTTTGACTGAGTTAGCCGCCATCTGAAGCCAGGCTGGGGATGCAGAACAAGGACTATGCTGCAACCAGCATTGTATAACTCTAAGGTTGGCCGCCCAAAAGTAGAATTTGAAGTTCGGTAATGCCATACCCCCAAGCTCCTTAGGTCTTTGTAAAAGTTGCTTACGCAACCTTGGTATTTTTCTGTTCCAAATAAACTCTGAAATAAGGGAGTCCAATTTATGAAAAAAACTCTGGGGTAAAAAAAGTGGTAGACACTGAAATAAGTAAAGAAATTTAGGAAGGACATTCATTTTAATGGAATTAATTCGTGCAGCTAGGGACAAATTTAATATAGACCATCGAGTCAAATCCTTTTTTAATTGTGCTAAAAGTGGAATGAAATTTGATTTGTAAAGATTTCTGACATCGTCTGTCACCTGAATTCCTAAATACTGTAAACTATGGTTAGCCAATTTAAATGGAGTATTACATGAGTATTCACGAGCCACATTATTTAGGGGGAGAATTTCACTCTTATTTAGATTTAATTTATAACCTGATATAAAGGCAAATGATTCAAGTATTCCCAAAGCCGCTGGTATGGATGTTTGTAGGTTAGAGAGAAATAAAAGTAAATCATCTGCATATAATGACACCTTTTGTTCCAGACCATTCCTCATTATTCCCTGAACCTGGGGGTCACCACAAAGAGCTAGTGATAACGGCTCGATGGCCAAAGCAAACAGCAGAGGGCTTAAAGGGCAGCCCTGCCTAGTAGAGCGAGAAAGAGGGAAAAAATCGGACTGAACATTATTGGTCCTCACAGCCGCTAATGGTAAAGCATACAGCAGTTTAACCCATTTAACGAATTTTCCTCCAAAGCCAAATTTTTCCAAGACGTAAAAAAGATATTCCCATTCCACCCGGTCAAAAGCTTTCTCTGCATCCAGGGATATTATGGCTTCTATTGAACCAGAGTCTGGGGGGCTATATATTACATCAAGCAGACGACGTGTATTGAAGAAAAGGTGTCTGTTTTTAATGAAGCCAGTCTGATTAGGAGATATGATTGCAGGCATTATTGTCTCTAATCGGAGGGCGAGAGTCTTCGATAAAAGTTTGTAATCTGCATTCAATAGGCTAATTGGACGGTATGAAGAGCAATTGAGAGGTTCCTTTCCTTTCTTTAATATAAGTGATATTATAGCCTGATTAAGAGTCGTGGGTAGGTTTCCTAATTCAAATGACTCGTTAAACATGTTTAATAATAATGGGGCCAATTAATCAAAAAACCTCACATAAAATTCAATAGGATACCCATCTGGACCTGGGCTTTTACCAGTTTGCATAAATTTAACAGCTTGTGAAAGCTCTAATATTGTGATTGGTTCATCTAATTTCTTAATTGAGTCCTGATCCAGCAGAGGGATTTCCAATGAGTCAAGAAAATTATTAAGATCATTAACATCTGCCTCTACATCAGATGTATATAGTGTGCTATAATATTGTCTAAATTCGTTATTTATCCTAATAGGGTCTGAAGTGATTCCTGATGACGTTTGAATTTGATTAATTTGATAAGAAGTGGCAGCACATCTTAATTGATGGGCCAAGATTTTACTGGCCTTGTCGCCAAATTCAAAATAGTTCGATCTTGATTTTAGTAGTAACTCTGCTGCCCTATCTGAGGTCAAGATATCAAACTCTGCCTGCAAGACAAGCCGATGTTTATAGAGGTCCACAGAAGGTGACAGTGCATATCGATGGTCCGTTTGAGCAATATCCCTCATTAAGTCATTAATTTTCTTTTCCTTATTTTTTTTCTGATGCTGTGTGTAAGAAATTATAACCCCCCTTATATACACTTTAAGTGTTTCCCACAAAATAGATGCAGAGATTCCGGGGGTATTGTTAACACTAAGAAAAAAATCAATCTGATTGGAAATGTAATTTATAAAATCATCATTAGAAAGTAACAATGAGTTAAAACGCCATGGATTCCGACTGTTACTTTTCTCTGTAAATGTGATGTTCATTAAGACAGGGGCATGATCTGAAACAAGAATAGCATCATAAGAACAGGAATTTTCATTGTGTATAATTCTATTGTCCACTAAAAGGTAGTCAATCCTAGTAAAAGTATGATGTACATGTGAGAAGAAAGAATATACCCTAGCTTTAGGATTGCAGAAACGCCATGAATCTGAGATTGCGAGGTCCTTCATAAATGTCTTAATCAGTGTGGCTGATTTGGACTCTGTGGCAGGCTTATTGGAGGAGCGGTCGAAACTTGGGTCAAGCCAACAATTAAGATCTCCGCCCAAAATGAGAGCATATGTGGACATGTCAGGGATGTTTGAAAAAAGCTGCCTGAAAAAATCGTCATGGTCCCAATTTGGTGCATAAACATTTACTAAATATACAGGTGTCTCATATAGTTTGCCAGTAAGTATAATGTACCGTCCATTTGAATCTGAGATTACATTTGAGCAAATAAACGGAACTGATTTGTGAAATAAAATTGCCACTCCCCTTGCCTTACCAGAAAAGGAAGAACAATAAGACTGACCAACCCATCTAGCTTTAAGTTTGGACCCTTCGAAACTATCCAAATGTGTCTCCTGAAGAAAGACCACCTGAGCACCTAGATGTGATAAGTGCTGGAACACTTTAGTGCGCTTCTTTGGAGAATTAAGGCCTTTACAGTTCCAGCTTATAAATCTAATATCCCCCCCCTGTGATGAGAGTGTGTTATGGAATGCATTCTGATAAAAAGTAAGTGATATGATAAATGGAAAAAATTTTGTGAAGATTCCAAAGTATTAGTTATTGAATTCGAATGACCGGTCTAACAGAAACAGAAAACAAATGCAAAACTCTAAAAATACAAAAAATCAGGAAAGTAATTAACTTAAAATTCTTCACCCCCCCTTTAACAAACATCTCCCCAAATGAGATGTGTAAAGTAAATCTTCCCAACAACCCTAGCACAAACCACTCCATAGCAATTTCTTAAACCTGAAATGCTATATGAGAGAAAACGAATAGTAAAATAAAGGTTATTAACACAACATTAACAACAAGGTAATAACAACTGCCGGAACGCGAAACCCACAACACTACTGCACACATATAAATGTTTTATATATTAGGAAAAAAGGAAGGGAAAAAAATTGAAGTCTCGCAAAAGATAACCCACACTTCTCTACTTTAATTGCAACTGCTTGCAAAGCTTGTCAGTAAAGTCCGCAGTAGGGCTGCAACTAACGATTATTTTGATAATCGATTAATCGGCCGATTATTTTTTCGATTAATCGATTAATCGGATAAATATAAAAAAAAATTTCCATGTCTTTGCATTTACATTTAATCATTTAAAAGACGCTTTTATCCAAAACGACTTACAAATGAGAACATTACATGTCAGTGGTTATGAAGAAAACCAACTACACTGTACAATTATTAAGCAGGTCAATAAATGTCTGGTTTTATTTACAGTATGAGTTTAAGGCATCCAAGTAGCCCAAAGAGCAATTAAACACAAATCTCACATACACACTGACTACACAAATTTGAGTCACTCTAATATGTTACTTAATTCTCCTTTAAATGCAACTAATTCAACCTCACTCCCATAGTGTGCAGTGTCTTCACTCATATTTTATCAAATAATGTGTAGCTTGATCATTAATTAGCACCTTTGTGTACAAGTTGTATGTACAGTATTTATAAAAGCATATTGAAACACTTATTAAGCTGTTTGGGGGGGGGGGGATTCAGTAAAATTATTCTATAGTATAGTGTTATATATAGTATGTTTATGTGTTTAAACATACTATTATAGTACACTTAATTCCAAATACTGTCTGTTCTGTAGCCTATTGGAAAAAAAATTAACAAATGAACTAATTAACAACCAGCTATTGAAAAAAATAAATTAACAAATTAGCCAATGAATAAAAAAAGTACCTCTTGTGTGAAAAGTCGACCCAGTTTGAAAGCGCGCGGGGGGGGGGGGTTGCTTTTGTAAACAGACTTGCGCTTTAAACTTGCGAGTTGTTTGCGGACTGACACGCAGCTCAGACTCAGTGCGCAGTGTCCCAGTGCCGGGACACTTAATGATCCAATGAAGGTCATTTAAAAACCAGGACAATTTCCTCACTTTAAAAAAAACCCGGGACATGACGTGAAATACGGACATGTCCCGGGAACTGCGGACATATGCGTATAACGGACATACTCCGTTATCATGTATCATCATGTATCATCTCCGTGCAGCTCAGTTCATGTTCGCAGAGCTTGAGAATTAGCTCCTCGGTGAGGTTGAATCGCCAGGTGAAGCTCCCGCAGTTTGGATTTAAACCGGAGATTTTTTCAGTGTTGGCTGTGTCTCATTTGTACGATTTATCCACTTGTTTTGCAGACTCCGCCTCGTTCTGTTCAACCCGCTATTTGTTTCCAGCGTTATTGAAGCGCTGCAGGTGACGCAAGCGGTCAGGAAATCGCGAGTAACGCGGAAATAGTGCAACCCAACGAATCGATAATGGAAATTCATTATCGATACTTTGGATAATCGATTTTTATCGATTTTATCGATTCGTTGTTGCAGCCCTAGTCCGCAGCTTCCTTTACGTCCTCGAATCTATGTTGTTCACCATCAGGGAGGGTGATTCGTAGAGTAGCCGGGTAGAGCAGGCCAAACTTGACATCTGAGCAGGATCGTAACCGACGCTTGACATCACCGAAGGCCGCTCATCTGCGTGCAACGGATGAAGTGTAGTCCGGGAAAATAAAAATTTCTTGTCACCATAATACAGTGGCGAAGATTTTCCGGCTCGCTGCAAGATCTGATTTCGGGTTAGAAAAAAGTGCACCCTTGTGATAACGGGTCTTGGAAGTTTACCTTCTTTCGGCCTTTCACGAAGCGATCTGTGTGCACGGTCCAACATCGGCCTCTCCTCCATCTTGAGCACGTCTTGTAGCAGCCCTGCAACAAAATCTGTAACCTGAGTGCCCTCCGCTCCTTCAGGGATCCCAATTATCCGCAGATTGTTTCTTCTGGATCGGGCCTCAAGGTCCTCACACCTGTCCTCCAGACGTTGGCATTGGGTGGTGAGCTTACCAACCGCGGTTTGTGGTTCAGTGAGTTGTGCACTGTTATCTTCAGCGCAGCGCTCCAATTCCCGCAGCGTTTCATTATGCGACTCGAGTTTTTGTTGCAAAGGGTTAATTAGGTTGCAAAGTTCCAGTTTCACAGCCGCAATTTCCGAACGCAAAACTGAAGTAAACGTATCCAGCTTGTCACAAATGTCCGACTTAAGCGTGTCTATCATAGTTTGTAATACCGAAGTGCTAATCACACTTTCAGGAGTTGTGAACAGACCTGTTTCTCTTTTACCTTTCCTGTCTAAAACACTTGAACGGGTGGTATCCACACAGGTCTCCAAATATCTTAATCAGAATAATCTCCTTGATCCCAATCAATCCGGTTTTAGATGTGGTCACTCCACGGAGACAGCATTGCTCTCTGTGATTGACTCACTTAAATCTGCCAAAGCCAAATCTCAATCCTCGGTCCTCATTTTGTTAGACCTTTCTGCAGCTTTTGATTCAGTAAATCATCAGATTCTACTGTCCACTCTAGCTGAATTAGGCTTTTCTGATACGACACTTGAATGGTTTCGATACTATCTCACAGGAAGGACCTTCAAAGTGTCATGGAATGGGGAGATCTCTAACTCTCACCAAGTACGCACTGGTGTGCCTCAGGGCTCTGTACTTGGTCCTCTCCTCTTCTCTCTTTACATGACATCACTGAGCACAGTCATCCAGGCGCATGGTTTCTCTTACCACTGCTATGCTGATGACGCTCAACTTCATCTGTCTTTTGCCCCTGATGACACCACCATCTCAAATCGGGTATCTGCATGCCTCTCCAACATATCTGTCTGGATGAAGGCCCGTCATCTCAAATTAAACTTAGAAAAAACAGAGCTTCTCATTATCCCAGCTAAACCCTCAATCCATCACAACCTGACCTTCCAAATTGATGGCTCCACAATCTCCCCAACTGATTCGGTCCGGAACCTTGGGTTCACAATAGACTCCCACCTTAAATTCTCTGATCATGTTATCAAAACCGACCGTTCTTGTAGATTCCTTCTTTATAACATAAGGAAGATCAGACCTTTTCTGACTGAACATGCTACCCAACTGCTTGTTCAAGCCCTAGTCTTATCCCGGCTTGATTATTGTAATGCACTACTTGCCGGTATCCCAACTTCCACCATCAGACCTCTTCAACTAATTTAAAACTCTGCAGCCCGACTCGTGTTTAACCAGCCCAAGCGAACTCATGTCACTCCATTACTCACTTCCCTCCATTGGCTTCCTGTAGCTGCTCGCATTCAGTACAAGTCGCTGACTCTGGCATACAGAACCATTTCTGGATCTTCCCCCTCTTACCTTCACTCTATCTTTTCAAAATACACTCCGACTCGTTCACTTCGCTCCAGTGATGATTGCCGCCTGGCGATTCCACCTCACCGAGGAGCTAATTCTCATTCTGTGGCGTTCACCACTGCAAAATGGTGGAACGATCTTCCAAACTCTGTCCGTAAGGCAGAATCTCTAAACAGTTTTAAGAAACTACTTAAGATGCATCTATTTACCAAATACCTGTTATAAAAAAAAATAATAATAAAAAAAAAGGGAGGGGGGGGGGCGCAGCTTCGAATAACAATCAGGTTTGATGAACTTACAGTATAGTTGGTTTTCTCCATGGCTTCTGACTTGTGGTGTTCTCATTTGTAAGTCGCTTTGGATAAAAGCATCTGCTAAATGACTAAATGTAAATGTAAATAACGTTCATGTTTTGCATTAATTTAAGCAGAGGCTACAAGTATGAAATGAGTAAGTGGACGTTTTGCATTAACTGTAACAGTTAATAAACAGAAAGTAATAATCTAGCAATCTAGCAATAATAATTTATTTTTTGTGAATTATGTCCCTTGAGAAGGTGGTGAGTGAAGACTGTTAAGTTTCTAAATCCAAAGACAGTCCAGACTTAC
>JAFMOC010001276.1:0-78716 GCA_019802505.1 Corydoras sp. C115
ATCACCTGCCGGCTGCTGAAAATTGTAGTTTTTTTTTCTCCCATTAAATTAAAGACAAATATATATTTATTAAAACATGATTGTATTTCATATTAAATCTGTATTCAGTTTTTGATAATTAATCATCGCAAAATCTGTTCGATTTGGAAATAAGGAGCCTATCCCAGCACTCTCAGGGAAACCATCCATTCATTCATTATCTTCTGCTTTATCCTCTATTAGGGTCGCGGGGGTGGGGGGGGGGGTTCCCCATGCCCATCCAGGGGAGAACGTTTCGGGCACTGGGCAGATGCCACTAAGCCACCCAGGACAGGACGCCAATCCATCGCAGGGCACACACTCACTCACACACACACACTCTATATGGGGCAATTTGGAGAATTCAATTGACCTTGATCCACGTTTTTGGACTGTGGGAGCAAACCGGAGAACCCGGAGGAAACCCACGTGGACATGGGGAGAACATGGAATCTCCACCCAGATTGGGATTCGAACCAGGAATCCCTAGTGGTTCTAATGGTTCTACCTGCCTTGTTTTCCATCCATCCATTATCTTCCGCTTTATCCTCTGTTAGGGTCGCAGGGGGGGGGGGTCCTCATGCCCATCCAGGGGAGAACGTTTCGGGCGCTGGGCAGATACCACTAAGCCACCCAGGACAGGACGCCAATCTATCACACACTCACTCACACAGACACACTCTATATAGGGCAATTTGGAGAATTTAGTTGACCTTGATCCATGTTTTTGGACTTTGGGAGCAAACCAGAGAACCCTGAGGAAACCCACGTGGACACGGGGAGAACATGGAAACTCCACCCAGATTGGGATACGAACCGGGAATCCCAAGCGCTGAGAGGAGAACATGCTAAACCACTAAGCCGCCGTGCCGCCCTACACTACGGTTAGTTGAATTAAATCTGATTCGACCACTGACGTGTTTTTGGTGGGTGGACACCAGAGTCTGGAGAAAACCTATGCAGACATGTGGAGAACATGCAAATCACACACATAGAGGACCTTGTCCACCTATTCTGGCAAGCAAACCCATATCTATATATACATGGGTGGTGGGACGCACGTTGGTTTAGTGGTTTAGCATGTTCTCCTCTCAGCTCTAGGGATTCCTGGTTCGAATAACAATCTGGGTGGAGTTTCCATGTTCTCCCCGTGTCCGTGTGGGTTTCCTCCGGGTTCTCCGGTTTCCTCTCACAGTCCAAAAACATGGATCAAGGTCAATTGAATTCTCCAAATTGCCCCATATAGAGTGTGTCTGTGTGAGTGAGTATCTGCCCAGGGATAGATTGCCCCCCTGTCCTGGGTGTATCTGCCCAGCTCCCGAAACGTTCTCCCTTGGATGGGCATGGGGAACCCCCCCCCATCCATTATCTTCCGCTTTGTCCTCTAATAGGGTCGCTGGGGGTGGGGGGGGGTTCCCCCCCACCCCCAGTGCCACCGATATATATATATATGGGTGGCACTATTACATCTTTACCAGATGTGAGCCAGAGGTATTTCTAGTACCACCACAGAGCAGGGGTTATTGGGTGGGGGCATTATTCCTATCCCAGCAGTGTGACTGAGGTGGAGAAATGAAACTCCAGCAGCACTGCTGCACTAAAAGTGTCAGTGTCACTGCAGAACTGACAAGAAACAATCCACCACCCAAATGATACCTGTTCTGTGATGCTCCTGACCAACAGAGAACAGAGAACCAACAATAAAGAACACAGATGGACTACAGTCTGGAATTGTAGAACTACAAAGTCCATCTATATGATAAGTGGAAGAAATAGAGAATAGAGCCAGAAGGGGACGTGTCCAAACCTTTGCCTGGCACTGTACTTTAATGAGGGCGGCATGGTGGCTTAGTGGTTGGCATGTTCTCCTCTCAGCACTAGGGATTCCCGGTTCGAATCCCTATCTGGGTGGAGTTTCCATGTTCTCCCCGTGTCCGCGTGGGTTTCCTCCGGGTTCTCCGGTTTCCTCCCACAGTCCAAAAACATGGATCAAGTCAATTGAATTCTCAAAGTTGCCCCATATAGAGTGTGTCTGTGTGAGTGAGTGTGTGCCCAGCGATGGATTGGCGCCCTGTCCTGGGTGTATCTGCCCAGCGCCCGAAACGTTCTCCCCTGGATGGGCATGGGGAACCCCACCGCGACCCTAATAGAGCATAAAGCAGAAGATAATGAATGAATGTACTTTAATGAGTCTTGGCAGTGAAAAAGCCTGTGATTCCTCTGGGCCCCTTGACCCCCTGTGTATCTGACTCCACAGTGTGACGGACACCTGTGTTGTAGTTTAACACTCGCTCTCTCGTGGGAAAACGCAGCTCATGTTTACACTTTTCACTCTCTCTAGTTCGAGCAGATAACCCGACTAGAACGTCCTTTTTGTTTCCATAAACACGCCTCTGTTCTAAAGCGGCTTGACCTCTGAGAGGCTCATGGCTCAGATGAGATAAGACTGAGACCGGAGGGTACGTCCTGAGCTGTAGTTGTTGCGTTAAAGGCCTAGCTGACGAGATGTAGGGCTTTATGAGGAGTAAACACAGGGGGGATGAGTATAGCGTAGAACACTGCTGCTGGAACCCAGGCATCGCAGAGCCTCCCAGGGTTCTGGGCAGGGGCGTCGTTAGACCTGGGCTTTCGGGGTTATAGCCCCGGGTGTTTTGTCCGTAGCCCCGAATCAAATGAGTAGCTTTCTCTGCAGCCTCTCCTCCATCAGCGGGACCGAACGATGGAGTCACCGTCAGCTGTTTGTGTTTCCAAGCTCTGTGTGTGTGTGTGTGTGTGTGTGTGTGTGTGTGTGTGTGTGTGTGTGTGTGTGTGAGGAATACAGATTTTTGTCACCAGTATCGGGAGTTTTCGGCACGGTGGCTTATTGGTTTAGCATGTTCTCCTCTCAGTGCTAGGGATTCCCGGTTCGAATCCCCATCTGGGTGAAGTTTCCACGTTCTCCCTGTGTCTGCATGGGTTTCCTCCGGGTTCTCCGGTTTCCTCCCACAGTCGAAAAACATGACTCGTAAAACAGATTCAGGCTTTTCTGCCGAAGCTCAGGTTCGTTTATTAAAACATTTTCCGCAAAAACCATCATTTATTAGAACTGAATGTGCTCTCCACTGCTGACAGACAATTCATTCATTCATTATCTTCCGCTTTACCCTCTACTAGGGTCGCGGAGGGGTTCCCCATGCCCACTCAGGGGAACGTCTCGGGCGCTGGGCAGATAGACCCAGGACAGGGCGCCAGTCACACTGGGCACACACTCACTCACAATTTGGAGAACTCAATTGACTTGATCCATGTTTTTGGACTGTGGGAGGAAACCAGAGAACCTGGAGGAAACCCATGCAGACAAGGGGAGAACATGGAAACTCCACCCAGATGGGGATTCGAACCGGGAATCCCTAGCGCTGAGAGGAGAACATGCTAAACCACTAAGCCACCGTGCCGCCACGCTGACAGACATATTTCATGTTATTCATTCATTCATTCATTATCTTCCGCTTTGTCATATATTAGGGTCGTGGTGGGGTTCCCCATGCCCATCCAGGGGAGAACGTTTCGGGCGCTGGGCAGATACACCCAGGACAGGGCGCCAATCTATCGCTGGACACACACTCACTCACACAGACACACTCTATATGGGGCAATTTGGAGAACTCAATTGACTTCAACCATGTCTTTGGACTGTGGGAGGAAACCGGAGAACCTGGAGGAAACCCACGCCGACATGGGGAGAACATGGACCCAGATGGGGATTCGAACCGGGAATCTCTAGCGCTGAGAGGAGAACATGTAAACCACTGAATGCAACAACAGTTGGATAAACACCCTCATGAATGGACAATTTTTAAAGAGGACAGAGGGGTAATAAGGGATCTGGGCTAAAGCCCCTGATGTTTCTAAACCCTGTAAACACCCCTGGTTCAGGGCATTTGGAATATCGAGAGAGGAGATGCTGCTGAACGCTGGTTCACCACATCAGACACACTGCTGATCCCTCCGTGCAGTGCGTCCCACACAGGGCAGCGTCTTTAGAACAGGCATAAATACAGAGTACACCACACACCCACACGACGGGGGGGGGGGGGGGGGGGGATGTCTATTTACAGTTTCAAAGGGTATTAACCGACTTCGGGCTGAACAGAAAGCCGGCGGGGTGTTCGATGGGCTTTACCGTAAACATCAGCCGTCGTTCATCTGCTATTAAAACGTACATCATGCTGCTGGTGGTACCATCACAATTCCAGCAACTCGGACTGTGTTCCTGTCCAGCGATGGATTGGCGTCCTGTCCTGGGTGTATCTGCCCAGCACCCAAAACGTTCTGCCCTGGATGGGCATGAGGAACCCCCCCACGACCCTAGTAGAGGATAAAGCGTAAGATGGATGGATGGATGGACTGTGTTTCAGCGTTCTAGATTCTATTTTGCCTACAGTGCTTTACACATAGAGGAACCGGTTCTCCACATTTAACCCATCCATGCAGTGAAACACACACACACACTGAGTGACGTGAGCACAGCCCTGTACACGGCCCGGGGAGCAATTAGGGTTAGGTGCCTTGCTCGAGGGCACTTTAGTCGTGGTAGTTGGTGGGATTGGGAATCGAACCGAGGACCTTCAGGTTCCAAGGCTGGTTCCATAACCAGAAGCCCAAGGCTGCCCCCTGTCTTTATGTTTATTTGAAGGTCCAAACGATGGATTCCATTCATCCATCCATTATCTTCCGCTTTATCCTATATTAGGGTCATGGGGGGGGGGGTTCTCCATGCCCATCCAGGGGAGAACATTTCAAGAACCGGGCTGATATACCCAGGACAGGGCACCGATCCATCACTGGGCACACATTATCTTCCCCTTTATTAGGGTCGCGGGGGGGTTCCCCATGCCCATCCAGGGGAGAACGTCTCGGGCGCTGGGCAGATAGACCCAGGACAGGGCGCCAATCTATCGCTGGGCACACACTCACTCACACAGATACACTCTATATGGGGCATTTCGGAGAACTCAATTGACCTTGATCCATGTTTTTGGACTGTGGGAGGAAACCGGAGAACCTAGAGGAAACCACATAGACATGGGGAGAACATGGAAACTCCACCCAGATGGGGATTCGAACCGGGAATCCCTAGCGCTGAGAGGAGAACGTGCTAAACCACTAAGACACCGTGCCGCCCTGCTGACAGACATATTTCATGTTATTCATTCATTCATTATCTCCCACTTTATCCTCTATTAGGGTCGTGGGGGGGTTCCCCATGCCCATCCAGGGGAGAACATTTCGGCGCTGGGCAGATACACCCAGGACAGGGCGCCAATCCAATCCATCGCTGGGCACACACTCACTCACACAGACACACTCTATATGGGGCAATTTGGAGAACTCAATCGACCTTGATGCATGTTTTTGGACTGTGGGAGGAAACCGGAGAACCCGGAGGAAACCCACGTGGACACGGGGAGAACATGGAAACTCCACCCAGATTGGGGACATTTGGAAAGCACTAACCACTGAGCCACCCCAAAAGATGGATTAGTTTCTGTGCACGTCCTCTGATGCAGCTGTGCTCGTGCTCTGTGTGATAACGCGGTGTTGCCGGGGTGGAAATGTCTTGGGACAATCCCATGATGCATTGTTCGGGGTTGTTGCGCGCCTCACGGTGAACGTGTGAAGTGCTGTGTAACACTTTGGAAAGAGAACTTGCCAAACATGAGAAATCCTCTAACTAAAACAAAAAAATCAAAAGCAAATAGAACACAATGCCTCCATGCCCATCCAGGGGAGAACATTTCGGGTGCTGGGCAGACACACTCTATATGGGGCAATTTGGAGATTTCAATTGACCTTGATCCATGTTTTTGGACTGTGGGAGGAAGCCTTGAGGAAACCCACACAGGGACAACATGAAAAAAAAATAAAATAAAATAAAACTCCACCCAGATTGGGATCCCCAGAGCCGAGAGGAGAACGTGTCAACCACTGGCTCTCTGGTTTCCTCCCACAGTCCAAAAACATGGATCAAGGTCAATTGAACTCAACAAACTGCCCCATATAGAGTGTGTGTGTCCTGGGGGTATCTGCCCAGCACCCGAAACGTTCTCCCCTGGATGGGCATGGAGAACCCCCCCCCACGACCCCAACAGAGGATAAAGTGGAAGATAATGGATGTATAGACCAGTGTTTCATAGTTCATAGTGTAACTGATATCTCCTGAACTACTGACTTGTGTTCTATTTGCTTTTGATTTTTTAACTATGATGTCACACAAAGGGGTGGGGTTTACACAATGCAACCCTGTCGGCATTGGACCACCAGGAAACGTCCAGTGATGATGCGAAACCAGATACAAATAAATAAAGGAAGATTTCTTAATGCTTGATTTATTAACGTTCTCCACGACACCCATACAAACATCTAGTACTCGTCCTCCTCTTCCTCAACGTCGGCCGAATCCGCTCCCACCTCTTCGTAATCCTTCTCCAGAGCAGCCATGTCCTCCCGCGCCTCTGAGAACTCGACCCTCCTCCATCCCCTCGCCGACATACCAGTGTACGAACGCCCGCTTGGCGTACATCAGATCGAACTTGTGGTCCAGGCGGCTCCAGGCCTCGGCGATGGCCGTGGTGTTGCTCAGCATGCACACGGCCCGCTGCACTTTGGCCAGATCTCCACCAGGGACCACGGTGGGGGGCTGGTAGTTGATGCCCACCTTGAACCCAGTGGGGCACCAGTCCACGAACTGGATGGAGCGGCGGTCATTTTTTGATGCTGGCGATGTGCGGCGGCGTTGACGTTCTTTGGGAACCACGTCTCCACGATAGAGCAAGCAACACGCCATGTACTTCCCACGGCGGGGGTCGCATTTCACCATCTGATTGGCCGGTTCGAAACAGGCGTTGGTTATCTCCGGAACGGAGAGCTGCTCGTGGTAGGCCTTCTCAGCCGACACGATGGGGGAGTAGGTCACCAGCGGGAAGTGGATGCGAGGATAGGGAACCAAGTTGGTCTGGAACTCTGTCAGATCCACATTCAGAGCGCCGTCGAAACGCAACGACGCCGTGATGGAGGAGACGACCTGCGCCACCAGGCGATTCAGGTTCCTGTAGGACGGGCGCTCGATGTCGAGGTTCCGGTTGCAGATGTCGAAAATGGCCTCGTTGTCCACCATGAAGGAGCAGTCCGAGTGCTCGAGGGTAGTGTGAGTGGTGAGGATGGAGTTGTAGGGTTCCACCACCGCCGTGGAAACCTGGGGGGCGGGGTAGATGGAAAACTCCAGCTTGGACTTCTTGCCGTAGTCGACGGACAGACGCTCCATGAGCAAGGAGGTGAAGCCAGAGCCGGTTCCACCACCGAAGCTGTGGAAGATCAGGAAGCCCTGAAGACCCGTACACTGATCAGCCTGTGAGGGGAACACGGGTACGAGAGGATTAGACAAACCAGCAGAACGGATGTTACCAGGAACGTTGCCACTTGGCCGGTTTGGCCCAGCTCACCATCTTCCGTATGCGATCCAGCACGGAGTCCACGATTTCTTTCCCAATGGTGTAGTAGACCTGAGAATCCGCAGGGCCGTAGTTTTGGCTTGCATCCTCCTTTACACGGTGATCAGTTGTTCTGGATGGTACAGTTGGCGATACGTGCCATTTCGGATTTCATCTGCGGCGAGAAGTAACGATTAGAATCAACAATGAGCAGCAACATCAACTCTTAATTATGAACCCACCAGGTCATTAAGACCCTTATACTTAATGAACCTGATCCAATTACACCAATAACATACAAAAGTACCCCATCTTGATGATTGGGGTCAACACACGGGGTCATGATACAACCCACTGGAACAACAAGGGTTCAGGTTCTCACTCCTGGACCAACATTGGTAAATGTAGTCAACGTAGGACTTGAACCCCCAACCTTCAGATGGGGTACTTTGTACGTCACGTTGGATAAAAGCACTCGCCAAATGGTTATTTGTTTAATTAGATCAGGTTCATTAATAATAAGGGTCTTCTTGACCTGGTGGGTTCATCAATGGCATGCATCGCCAACGGTACCATCCAGAGCAACTGATAACCTGTAAGGAGGATGCAGGTGATCAGTTGCCCCGGTTGGTACAGTTGGCGATGCATACCATTTCGGATTTCAACTCATGAACCTGATCTAATTAACCAAATAACGTACAAAGTAACCCATCTTGATGATTGGGGTCAACACACAGGGTCATGATACAACCCATGGTGCAATAAGGGTTCAGGTTCTCACTCCAGGACCAACATTGGTAACTTTAGTCAACCTAGGACTCGAACCCCCAACCTTCAGATGGGGTACTTTGTAGGTCATGTTGGACAACAGCACTCACTAAATGATGTTATTGGTTTAATTAGATCAGGTTCATTAAGATTAAGGGTCTTCTTGACCTGGTGGGTTCAATGGCAAGTATCGCCAACTGTACCAACCAGGGCAACTGATCACCGGTAAGGAGGATACAGGTCATCAGTTGCCCCGGTTGGTACAGTTGGCGATGCGTGCCATTGATGAACCCACCAGGTCATCAAGACCCTTATTCTTAATGAACCTGATCTAATTAAACCAAACATCATTTAGCGAGTGCTTTTATTCAACATGTACAAAGTACCCCATCTTGATGATTGGGGTCATCACACAGGGTAAAGACTCTCGCTCCAGGCCAATATTGGTAACTTTGGTCAACATGGGATTTGAACCCCCAACCTTCAGATGGGGGTACCTTGTACATCATGTTCAATAAAAGCACTCGCTAAATGATTATATTGGTTTAATTAGATCAGGTTCATTAAGAGTAAGGGTCTTGATGACCTGGTGGCTTCATAATTAAGTGCTGATGTAGCAGCTCGTTAATTCTCACTGCAGAAGTATCGCCAACTGTACCATTCGGAGCAAGTAATCACCGGTAAGGAGGATGTAGGTGATCAGTTGCCCCGGTTGGTACAGTTGCCGATGTGTGCCATTGATGAACCCACCAGATCATCAAGACCCTTATTCTTAATGAACCTGATCTAATTAAACCAAACATCATTTAGCGAGTGCTTTTATCCAACATGACATACAAAGTACCCCATGATAACTTAGGTCAACACACAGGGTCATGATACAACCCCCTGGAGCAACAAGGGGTCAGGTTCTCGCTCCAGGACCAACATTGGTAACTTTAGTCAACGTAGAACTTGAACCCCCAACCTTCAGATGGGGTACTTTGTACATCATGTTGGATAACAGCACTCGCTAAATGTTGTTATTGGTTTAATTAGATCAGGTTCATTAAGAATAAGGCTCTTGATGACCTGGTGGGTTCATAATTAAGAGCTGATGATGTAGCAGCTCGTTAATTCTCACTGCAGATGAAATCCGAAATGGCATGTATTGCCAACTGTACCATCTGAAGCAACTAATCACCGGAAAGGAGGATGCAGGTGATCAGTTGCTCCGGTTGGTACAGTTGGCGATGTGTGCCATTGATGAACCCACCAGGTCATCAAGACCCTTATTCTTAATTAACCTGATCTAATTAAACCAATAACATCATTTAGCGAGTGCCTTTATCCAACATGACATACAAAGTGGTCATCACAAAGGGTCATGATACAACCCCCTGGAGCAATAAAGGTTCAGATTCTCACTCCAGGACCAACATTGGTAACTTTAGTCAACATGGGATTTGAACCCCCAACCTTCAGATGGAGAACCCCACATCCTAAACCCATATCCACCACACTACAACCTTAATTAGCCAAATTAAAGAACTAATCGAATTATTTTTGACTTCATAATTAATATAAAGGGCTTTAAACACATCCTCACCTACAACCGTCGGTTCCAGATCGATGAAAACGGCCCGCGGAACGTATTTCCCAGCTCCAGTCTCACTGAAAAACGTCCCGAAAGACGAGTCGCTCAACGAGGTGCTTCCAGGAATGATCATCCCATCGGGCTGGATGCCATGTTCTAAACAATACAGCTCCCAGCAGGAGTTCCCCATCTGCACTCCCGCTTGGCCAATATGTACCGAGATGCACTCCCTCTGTGGAACAAACACAGAACCGGCAGGTGAGAGAACATCAGCGGAAGTCTTGATTGAACCACAGCAAAGTAGAGTGAAGGATGAGTACCATCTTTATTTTGAATGTCGGCGGTTGGGATTCAGACCTGCAGATAAAAACCAACAGACAAAGTTACAGAAGCAGCAACAACAAGTCCACAAACTGACTAACCACCACCACCCCCATATCCATCTCCACTTACCAGTAACACAGCACCTGAGCAGCCACCTGATTCTGCTCCAAATATAATGGAGTTAATTACAGGGGTGTGGCTTTGAATTACCCAATCACATTCATTCACAGTGTGGAAGCCATAATGCTGACAGGCAAGTTCCCTCATTTAGCATTACTGACCAAATAGATCAGCTTATGGGCGGCACGTTGGCGTAGTGGTTGGCATGTTCTCCTCTCAGTGCTAGGGATTCCCAGTTCCAATCCCCATCTGGGTGGAGTTTCCATGTTCTCCCTGTGTCCACAGGGTTCTCTCGGTTCTCTGGTTTCCTCCCACAGTCAAAATACATGGATCAAGTCAATTGAGTTCTCCAAATTGCCCCATATAGAGTGTGTCTGTGTGAGTGAGTGTGTGTCCAGTGACAGATTGGCGTCCTGTCCTGGGTGTATCTGCCCAGCGCCCGAAACGTTCTCCCCTGGATAGGCATGGGGAACCCCCCCGCAACCCTAGTAGAAGATAAGGCAGAAGATGTATCTTCACCTCTACGTGGTTCGTAACACCGGCAGCAACACCGGTGATTGGTGGAGAGAGTGATTACTGTTGTTGTGCACAGAGGAAACTTATATTTAGGTGATGTGGATGTTGTTTTGAAGGGCGGCACGGTGGCTTAGTGGTTTAGCATGTTCTCCTCTCAGCACTAGGGATTCCCGGTTCGAATCCCCATCTGGGTGGAGATTCCATGCTCCAAAAACATTGCCCTATATAGAGTGTGTCTGTGTGTGAGTCCAGCGATAGATTGGCGTCCTGTCCTGGGTGTATCTGCCCAGTGCCCGAAACGTTCTCCCCTGGATGGGCAATAGAGGATAAAGAACCCCCCCCACGACCCTAATAAAGGATAAAGCGGAACACAGATGATATATCATTTATATATATAATTCTTCATTTAAAATTTCTAAAGATCTTCCTTGACATATGCTGTGTATGTAATAAGTACATATGACCATTAGGTGGCACTATGACAACAGCCAAATTGTCCAGCCAAGGGCCTTCATGTAAAGTAAGCATGTTTTCCACATATGCACAGATTTTTTTTTTTTTATCTATATCTCTATTTTATATCTTTTTATTTTTAATCTATCACTGGGCACACACACACACACTCTATATGGGGCAATTTGGAGAATGCCATTGACCTTGATCCATGTTTTTGGACTGTGGGAGGAAACCAGAGGAAACCCACACAGACACGGGGAGAACATGGAAACTCCACCCAGATTGGGATTCGAACCGGGAATCCCTAGCACTGAGAGGAGAACATGCTAAACCACCAAGATTAGAGAATAATTTAATAAAATTTTAATTAAACAGTCACCCAACAATGGATATCCACCCTGTTTCTGGGTGCACCTACCCTCCACCCATAACGTTCTCCCTTGGATGAGCATAAGGGGAACCCCCCCCCCCACACACACACACACATTTAAAGTAGAAGATAATGTATGGATGTTCCTGCCTGAACTTCAGCTCCGTAATGAACCTGCAGTGACGATCACACCAACCCGTCGCCATGACAACCTTGGATCGGCTCATTCAAATTAGTATAAAGCTCTAAATTAAAAGGTTAATTTGCATTGAGTGAGGTTCTCATTTCAGTTCCACATTAGATTAAATGGTTCCTGCCGCGGGCCACAGAGTTCTAACCTGAGATTAGAACATGAACCCAGAGTAACAGATCCATTAGATCCAGCAGAAGCAAGAGACTTCAGCTGGAGGATGGCCTTACAAAGCAACTGCGTGTCTTGAAGGGATTAACGAGGGATGGTGGGTTCTAGTGGAACCATACAAACCAGTACTGAATCAAACCAGGAGTCTGCAGAAAGGTTCCCACAAAGGTTCCCCAAACCCCAAATTACCAGAAAACAGGAAAAACAAATGTTTTTGATGCTTCTTTTATTAACGTTCTACACGACACCCATACAAACATCTAGTACTCGTCCTCCTCTTCCTCAACGTCAGCCGAATCCGCTCCCACCTCTTCGTAATCCTTCTCCAGAGCAGCCATGTCCTCCCGCGCCTCTGAGAACTCACCCTCCTCCATCCCCTCGCCGACATACCAGTGTACGAACGCCCGCTTGGCGTACATCAGATCGAACTTGTGGTCCAGGCGGCTCCAGGCCTCGGCGATGGCCGTGGTGTTGCTCAGCATGCACACGGCCCGCTGCACTTTGGCCAGATCTCCACCAGGGACCACGGTGGGGGGCTGGTAGTTGATGCCCACCTTGAACCCAGTGGGGCACCAGTCCACGAACTGGATGGAGCGGCGGGTTTTGATGCTGGCGATGGCGGCGTTGACGTCTTTGGGAACCACGTCTCCACGATAGAGCAAGCAACACGCCATGTACTTCCCACGGCGGGGGTCGCATTTCACCATCTGATTGGCCGGTTCGAAACAGGCGTTGGTTATCTCCGGAACCGTGAACTGCTCGTGGTAGGCCTTCTCAGCCGACACGATGGGGGAGTAGGTCACCAGCGGGAAGTGGATGCGAGGATAGGGAACCAAGTTGGTCTGGAACTCGGTCAGATCCACGTTCAGAGCGCCGTCGAAACGCAACGACGCCGTGATGGAGGAGACGACCTGCGCCACCAGGCGATTCAGGTTCCTGTAGGACGGGCGCTCGATGTCGAGGTTCCGGTTGCAGATGTCGAAAATGGCCTCGTTGTCCACCATGAAGGAGCAGTCCGAGTGCTCGAGGGTGGTGTGAGTGGTGAGGATGGAGTTGTAGGGTTCCACCACCGCCGTGGAAACCTGGGGGGCGGGGTAGATGGAAAACTCCAGCTTGGACTTCTTGCCGTAGTCGACGGACAGACGCTCCATGAGCAAGGAGGTGAAGCCAGAACCGGTTCCTCCACCGAAGCTGTGGAAGATCAGGAAGCCCTGAAGACCCGTACACTGATCAGCCTGTGAGGGGAACACGGGGGGGCGAGAGGATTAGGTTCAACAGAACAATGCAGCCTATGAAATGAGTCTGGTAGCCGAGTGGTTAGGGTGTTGGGCTACAAATCTAAAGGTTGGGTTGGGGTTCAAACCCCAAGCCTAAAAAGACCAAACTTTTTGGTTGCCCTGAACACAGATTGCTCTCCAGGTGAAGGACACCTGGAGGAACCAGTGGTTAGAACCTGACGTTGGGAACCCTCCAAGACACTGACAAAAAGCACCTACAAAAAGTAAACTTGAGACGTCATTGAAAAAGGGCAGGGCAATTTCAACACATCCACCTCTTAATGCTTGGGATCCAGGTTTGAATCCTGATCTGGGTGGAGTTTCCATGTTCTCCTTCTGTCCAAATGGGGAACACGATGGGGGAGTAGGTCACCAGCGGGAAGTGGATACGAGGATAGGGAACCAAGTTGGTCTGGAACTCGGTCAGATCCACATTCAGAGCGCCGTTAACGCGACAACGCCGTGATGGAGACGACCTGCGCCACCAGGCGCCTGTAGGGTTCTGTAGGCGCCTCAGGTTCCTGTAGGATGGTCGCTCGATATCGAGGTTCCGGTTACAGATGTCAAAAATGGCCTGGAGGAACCAGTGGTTAGACCCCAACGTTGAGAACCCTCCAAGACACTGACAAAAAGCACCTACAAAATGTAAACTTGAGGTCATTGAAAAAGGGCGGGGCAGTGATCAACACATCCATCTCTTAATGCTTGGGATCCAGGTTTGAATCCTGACCTGGGTGGAGTTTCCATGTTCTCCTTGTGTCCAATAGGTTTCCTCTGTGTTCTCTAGGTCCCTCCCACAGTCCAAAAACATGGATCAAGGTCAATTGAGTTCTCCAAATTGCCCCATATAGAAAGTGTGTGTGCCCAGTGATGGGTTGACGTCCTGTCCTGGGTGCATCTGCCCAGCACCTGAGCAACATTCTCAATTGGATGGTCATGAGGAACCCCCACCTATAATTTGAAGCATCATGTTCCACTGTATTGTATAGTTCTACAGTTTCTGTACTAGATCTTTAGAAGAAATTTGGATCGTATGATATAGAACGAAGAGGCAAAGGTTATTTTTAACTACCCCCCCACCCCACTACTGTCTTTCACCCCCCCCATTGCATTATTAAAACTAGGTGAATCTGTGGTCACACCATCAGCCTCCCAACATCCATCCATTGTCTTCAGCTTTATCCTCTATTAGGGTCGCGGGGGGGTTCCTCATGCCCATCCAAGGGAGAACGTCTCAGGCGCTGGGCAGATACACCCAGGACAGGACGTCAACCCATCACTGGGCACACACACTTTCTGTATGGGGCAATTTGGAGACCTTGATCCATGTTTTTTGGGCTGTGGGAGGAACCCGGAGGAAACCCACATGGACATGGGGAGAACATGGAAACTCCACCCAGATTGGGATTCGAACCAGGAATCCCTAGCACTGAGAGGAGAACATGCCAACCTCTAAGCCACCACCGTGAACATAGTAATGAACCCTGACTCCTTTGGGTCAGAGCACAGCATCAGCCCTGAAGCAAACCCCTGGAGCTTTGAGTTAGGAACCCAGCTCAAGAGCCCACACTGGTCTGGACAATCCCAACACCCTGACCCCTGAGCAACCACACCCACCCCAAGACACCCAGCACCACACCATACCATCTTCCGTATGCGATCCAGCACGGAGTCCACGATTTCTTTCCCGATGGTGTAGTGGCCGCGGGCGTAGTTATTGGCTGCATCCTCCTTACCGGTGATCAGTTGTTCTGGATGGTACAGTTGGCGATACGTGCCATTTCGGATTTCATCTGCGGCGAGAAGTAACGATTAGAATCAACAATGAGCTGCAACATCAAGATCTGCACTTAATTATGAACCCACCAGGTCATTAAGACCATTATTCTTAATGAACCTGATCTAGCCATCCATCCATTATCTTCTGCTTAGGGTCGCAGGGTGGGGGGGCGCTGGGCAGATACACCCAGGACAGGGCACCAATCTTTTGCTGGGGGTTGGGGGGGGTTCCCATGCCCATCCAGGCACTGGGCAGATACACGTCTTGGGCGCTGGGCAGATACACCCAGGACAGGGCGCCAATCTATTGCTGGGGAGACACTCACACAGACACACTCTATATGGGGCAATTTAGAGAACTCGATTGACTTAATCCATGTTTTTGGACTGTGGGAGGAAACCAGAGAACCCGGAGGAAACCTACGTGGACAAGGGGAGAACATGGAAACTCCACAAACCTGATCTAATTAAACCAAATTAGATCATTTAATGAGTGCCTTTATCCAAAAGGGACATGCAAAGACCCCATCACAGGGTCATGATACAACCCCCTGGAGCAATAAGGGTTAAGGTTCTCACTCCAGGACCAACATTGGTAGCTTTAGTCAACATTAGATTTGAACCCCCAACCTTCAGATGGATAACCCCACATCCTAAACCCATATCCACCACACTACAACCTTAATTAACCAAATTAAAGAACTAATCTAATTAATTTTGACTTCATAATTAATATAAAGGGCTTTAAACACATCCTCACCTACGACCGTCGGTTCCAGATCGATGAAAACGGCCCGCGGAACGTATTTCCCAGCTCCAGTCTCACTGAAGAACGTCCCGAAAGACGAGTCTTTCAACGAGGTGCTTCCAGGAATGATCATCCCATCGGGCTGGATGCCATGTTCTAAACAATACAGCTCCCAGCAGGAGTTCCCCATCTGCACTCCCGCTTGGCCAATATGTACCGAGATGCACTCCCTCTGTGGAACAAACACAGAACCGGCAGGTGAGAGACAGGACTCCGTTCTAGAGCTCTTAATTTTAAATTAGAGAACATTAAGGTGAAGTGTACCATCGTGATTCAGAGATGATCAAGAAGATCCCAATGACGCCTACAGAGTTAAACCTGACGTTAGAACCCAAAAGCAGGTCAGATTGGTTCCACAGCAGGTTCTCCTCACCAGCCTGCCTCCTCCTGCTCTAATGACACTGAAGCACACGCTCCACCTGAACCTGCCTTTAATAGAGAGAGAGCTAATTACAGGGGTGTGGCTTTCAAATTAAGGTCCAATCAGGTGGTAGACCCAAAATGAATGCAACCCTCAGCAAAATGGAACTACATTTAAACATAAAGCCACTTGGAATTTGGTGTCTGTTACATTTATATCACAATAAAACCACTGAAGCGGCATGGTGGCTTAGTGGTTTGGCATGTTCTCCTCTCAGCATTAGGGATTCCCGGTTCGAATCCCCATCTGGGTGGAGTTTCCATGTTCTCCCCGTGTCCGCGTAGGTTTCCTCCCACAGTCCAAAAACATGGATCAAGTCAATTGAGTTCTCCATATTGCCCCATATAGAGTGTGTCTGTGTGAGTGAGTGTGTGCCCAGCGATGGATTGGCGTTCTGTCCTGGGTGTATCTGCCCAGCACCCGAAACGTTCTCCCCTGGATGGGCATGGGGAACCCCCCCCACGACACTGCACAGTGGCTTAGTGGTTTAGCATGTTCTCCTCTCAGTGCTAGGGATTCCAGGTTCAAATCCCAATCTGGTGGAGTTTCCATGTTCTCCCCTTGTCCACGTGGGTTTCCTCCGGGTTCTCCGGTTTCCTCCCACAGTCCAAAAACATGGATCAAGTCAATTGAGTTCTCCAAATTGCCCCATATATAATTGTACAATATGCAGGATCAGGTCTCACCTGCGATGATGGGACTGAATATCATTTCATTGGCTGAATCGGTCACGTGACCTCAAGTGACAATTTATATTATATATAATTATATAAATAGGGCGGCACGGTGGCTTAGTGGTTTAGCATGTTCTCCTCTCAGGGCTAGGGATTCCCGGTTCGCATCCCAATCTGGGTGGAGTTTCCATGTTCTCCCTGTGTCCGTGTGGGTTTCCTCCGGGTTCTCTAGTTTCCTCCCACAGTCCAAAAACATGGATCAAGTCCATTGAATTCTCCAAATTGCCCCATATAGAGTGTGTCTGTGTGAGTGAGTGTGTGCCCAGCGATAGATTGGCACCCTGTCCTGGGTCTATCTGCCCAGCACCCGAAACGTTCTTCCCTGGATGGACATGGGGAACCCCACCGCGACCCTAATAGAGGATAAAGTGGGAGATAATGAATGAATAATTATATAAATAGGGTGGCACGGTTGCTTAGTGGTTTAGCATGTTCTCCTCTCAGCACTACGGATTCCCGGTTCGAATCCCCAATCTGGATGGAGTTTCCATGTTCTCCCTGTGTCCGCGTGGGTTTCCTCCGGGTTCTCCGGCTTCCTCCCACAGTCCAAAAACATGGATCAAGTCAATTGAGTTCTTCAAATTGCCCCATATAGAGTGTGTCTGTGTGAGTGAGTGTGTGCCCAGCGATGGATTGGCGCCCTGTCCTGGGTGTCTCTGTCCAGCGCCCGAGACGTTCTCCCCTGGATGGACATGGGGAACCCACCCTGCAACCCTACTAGAGGATAAAGCGGAAGATAATGGATGGATGAATGACAATGATTGTTATTAAAATAATGATTTTTGTATTTATTGTGTGTGTACTATCCCGTCCGTCGTGTCCAACCCTTGGATGTAACAACAAATCTGATCTATAGTTTCATGGTAATGGAATTCATGAGGTCTATCATTGAGGACAGTATCCGTGCGATGCCCATTTGCCCGCCTTCCTCCTGCATCGGTTAAATAGCAACACTACGTGTGAATACATCTCCCCGATGGGCGTGGCCATCTCAAAATGAGGTGTGTTCAGGTACATTTCTGCCGTATCGCTTAGCCAGGTGCACCGCCGACTGAAAACAAACTCTCCAGACGTCGGTCGCCATCTCGTTGGGTGGTGGATCATTAACGCAGGCGCGTGTCCAACGCTGAGACGAACTGAACGCTAATAAATCAGACTGCATTTGGACAGAGAACTGCAGGTCCATAGAGTACACCATACTGTGGGTTCTCCATCCACATTTCATATGTAGAACCTCATGGAGCAGCGCATTGAGTCCAGGTAGCTGCACCGTGAAAATAGCAACCTGCCAAAGTCAGAGCGCCACCTGGCTCTTAAAGGGACACGCTGATTGGTTTATTGCATGGAAGACCAAAAACGCACCCATAAATTACAACGTCCTGATAGCAGACTCATTGACACGCCCTTAAATTGTGGAAAAAAGACATTATATATACTGTATATATATATATAGGTGGCATGGTGGCTTAGTGGTTTAGCATGTTCTCCTCTCAGCGCTAGGGATTCCCGGTTCGAATCCCCATCTAGGTGGAGTTTCCATGTTCTCCCCGTGGGTTTCCTCCGGGTTCTCCGGTTTCCTCCCACAGTCCAAAGACATGGTTGAAGTCAATTGAGTTCTCCAAATTGCCCCATATAGTGTGTGTATGTGTGCGTGTCTGTGTGAGTGTGTGCCCAGCGATAGATTGGCGCCCTGTCCTTGGTGTATCTGCCCAGCTCCCGAAACGTTCTCCCCTGGATGGGCATGGGGAACCCCCCCCCGCGACCCTAGTAGAGGATAAACGGAAGATAATGAATGAATGAATAATTATATAAATAGGGCGGCATGGTGGCTTAGTGGTTTAGCATGTTCTCCTCTCAGCTCTACGGATTCCCGGTTCGAATCCCCATCTGGGTGGAGTTTTCCATGTTCTCCCCGTGTCCGTGTGGGTTTCCTCCGGGTTCTCCGGTTTCCTCCCACAGTCCAAAAACATGGATCAAGGTCAATGGAGTTCTCCAAATTGCCCCATATAGAGTGTGTCTGTGTGAGTGAGTGTGTGCCCAGCGATGGATTGCGCCCTGTTCTGGGTCTATCTGCCCAGCGCCCGAAACGTTCTCCCCTGGATGGGCATGGGGAACCCCCTCACGACCCTAATAGAGGATAAAGCGGGAGATAATGAATATATATATATATATATATGCGATATATATTATATATATATATATATATATATAAATAAATATAAAATATATATTTTACAGAAAACTTTACATGCAAATAAAATAAAGCAATAAAATAGAAATACACATGACATTTATTGTGGAAATCATACAAAAAAAATTCATATTCCAGTAAATATCTAAGAAACAACAGAGGGCTGAATATTTGCAATAAAAGATCAAAAAATAAAATAATAAAATGTAAAATGATACAGTAACCCGGCGAGTAATGAGATTAATTCCAGGCTCTAATTGGAAAAAATGAAGCACTTCTGAACGTTCTGTGGTTCCTGATGTGTGGATGTCCTGTTCTCCGTGGTCCTCGCCTTCACCTGCCATGCTTTAAAAACCTGGAACACTTTCACATTTCATACGGTTTCTTTCGCGGCGTTTACAGAACGTTTGTTCTCCGTCTCTTACTCTACTCCACCTTCCAGATGGCGATCTTTCCGTCCTGGCCGGCCGCCCCACTGAGGACGTAGCGGTCCTCGGCTGAACACAGAGTCCGAACGGCATCTGCATGAGCCTGCAGCTCCTTCTCCACTAGGTGTCGCTCCACGTCCAGGACGTAAATCTTTCCCCGAACCTTTCCCCCACTGTGGCTTTCTCCACCCACCCAGATCTGAGAGACACAGAACCAGAGAACAGATCAGATTTTAAAAGGGAATTTTAGAACATGTAACATGAGAGCGACCACACACACACACACATTATATATATATATATATACACATATTCATTCATTCATTCATTATCTTCCGCTTTATCCTCTATTAGGGTCGCGGGGGTTCCCCATGCCCATCCAGGGGAGAACGTTTTGGGCACCTGGGCAGATACACCAGGGACAGGGCGGCCAATCTATCACTGGGGCACTGGAGGCAGCGTCACTCACACAGTAAACACACTCTATATGAGGGCATTTGGAGAACTCAATTTGAACTTGATCCATGTTTTTGGAATGGGGGCGGAAACCGGAGAACCCGGGAGGAGGAAAAACCCAAGCGGCGAGACAAGGGAGGACATGGAAACTCCACCCAGATTGGGATTCGAACCGGGAATCCCTAGCGCTGAGAGGAGAACATGCCAACCACTAAGCCACCGTGACGCCCGTATATATATATATATAATTTCTATAATATAAAAAGTTTCAGGTGCCAATTTATCACTGGGCACACACTCACTCACACAGACACACTCTATATGGGGCAATTTGGAGAATTCAATTCACCCTGATCCATGTTTTTGGACTGTGGGATGAAACCGGAGAACCCGGAGGAAACCCACGGGGTCACGGGGAGAACATGGAAATGGAATATATATATATAGTTTTTTTTTGCTTGAATAATAAAAATGAAAAGAACGAAACACTAGGTGGAGTTTCCATGTTTCCTGTCCTGGGTGCCCAAAACGTTCTACCCAGTGCCCAAAACGTTCTCGGCTCGATCGACATGGGAACCCCCCTAAACCTACCCCTCCCCCCCCCACATGATGAAATCTGTATCATAACATAAAAACCCATGCCCGTACAGAAGGTTCTCATGGGCTGTACCTGGTTCTTGACTTTAATCATGCAGGCCACACCGGTGCAGTCAGGAAGCTGGATCTTCTGGAACGGTCTCTTCAGGTCACTGAGGTGCCACAGACACAGTTCTCCGGCTTCTGCACAGCTCGTCCACATCTGCATTCTCTGAAACCGACACGTTCATCTCAACTTAACGTCGGGAAAATAAACCTTACATGCTCCATCATCCACTTCTATTAGGATCACGGGGGGGTTCCCCATGCCCATCCAGGGGAGAACGTCTCGGGCGCTGGGCAGATAGACCCAGAACAGGACGCCAATCTATCGCTGGACACACACTCACTCACACAGACACACTCTATATGGGGCAATTTGGAGAATTCATTTATGCATTAAGAAATCGAACCATTTTTTTATATTATAGTGTGTTTGTAACCGTTTTGCCGGCACGGTGGCTTAGTGGTTTAGCATGTTCTCCTCTCAGCACTAGGGATTCCCGGTTCGAATCCCAATCTGGGTGGAGTTTCCATGTTCTCCCCGTGTCCGTGTGGGTTTCCTCCGGGTTCTCCGGTTTCCTCCCACAGTCCAAAAACATGGATCAAGATCAATTGAGTTCTCCAAATTGCCCCATATAGAGTGTGTGTGTGTGTGTGAGTGTGTGCCCAGCGATGGATTGGCGCCCTGTCCTGGGTGTATCTGCCCAGCGCCCGAGACGTTCTCCCCTGGATGGGCATGGGGAACCCCCCCCCGCGACCCTAATAGAGGATAAAGCGGGAGATAATGAATGAATGAATGAATATAAATATGGCGGCACGGTGGCTTAGTGGTTTAGCATGTTCTCCTTTCAGCGCTAGGGATTCCCGGTTCGAATCCCCATCTGGGTGGAGTTTCCATGTTCTCCCCGTGTCCGTGTGGGTTTCCTCCGGGTTCTCCGGTTTCCTCCCACAGTCCAAAAACATGGATCAAGTCAACTGAGTTCTTCAAATTGCCCCATATAGAGTGTGTGTGTGAGTGAGTGTGTGCCCAGTGATGGACTGGCGCCCTGTCCTGGGTCTATCTGCCCAGCGCCCGGAACGTTCTTCCCTGGATGGGCATGGGCAAATATTATAATTATATATAAATTTTATAATTATATATAAATAAATCACGGGAATGTGTGTCCGTGTACACTGACTCAGTTGGAGCGTTCGTTTGGAACACTAACGAGCCTCCCGTAAATATCAGCAGCTGATCATTAAATAAAGAAAGCCTGCAACTCCAGGTTCCACTCTCCAGACATTCGTAAACTATTAACATGAAACAGGGCCGTGTTCTTACGACTCGAGCTCCTCCACCTCACCCACAGGAAGTGGTGTAAAGTCTAAATGGTGTTCAGAGCAGCGGGGGGGGGGGGGGGGGGGGTGGATTTGTGGTGAGGGGAACAGGAAACGGGGTCGGCGTGACTCACCTCACACAGGACCAAGAGGCAGCTGTAGGAGCATGGAGAGCCCCGGAGGTGATCCGGGATGGACATCCTGCGGTAAACCGTGCCATCGCGCAGCACCTCCATCACTGTGTCCCGAGCACCTGGAGGTGGGGGAGGGTTCATTCATTCATTCATTCATTCATTCATATCTTCTGCTTTATCCTCTATTAGGGTCGCGGGGGGGGGTTCCCCATTCCCATCCAATGGAGAACGTTTCGGGCGCTGGACAGATACACCCAGGACAGGACGCCAATCTATCACTGGACACACACTCACTCACACAGACACACTCTATAGGGGGCAATTTGGAGAATTCAATTGACCTTGATCCATGTTTTTGGACTGTGGGAGGAAAGCGGAGAACCCGGAGGAAACCCACGGGGAGAACATGGAAACTCCACTCAGATTGGGATTCGAACCGGGAATCCCTAGCACTGAGAGGAGAACATGCTAAACCACTAAGGGGAGGGTGTGAAAGAAAAATACACGTTAGCTTCTAATGTTTTTGTAATGTTCTGGAAGTGGGCTTAATAGGCACGGTGGCTTAGTGGTTAGCATGTTCTCCTCTCAGCTCTAGGGATTCCTGGTTAGAATCCCCATCTGGGTGGAGTTTCCATGTTCTCCCCGTGGGTTTCCTCCTGGTTCTCCGGTTTCCTCACACAGTAGAAAAACATGGATCGAGTCAATTGAGTTCTCCAAATTGCCCCAAATAGAGTGTGTCTGTGTGAGTGAGTGTGTGCCCAGCGATGGATTGGCGTCCTGTCCTGGGTGTATCTGCCCAGCGCCCGAAAAGTTCTCCCCTGGATGGGCATGGGGAACCCCCCCCGCGACCCTAATATAGGATAAAGCGGGAGATAATGAATGAATGAATATAAATATGGCGGCACTGTGGCTTAGTGGTTTAGCATGTTCTCCTCTCAGCGCTAGGGATTCCCAGTTCGAATCCCCATCTGGGTGGAGTTTCCATGTTCTCCCCGTGGGTTTCCTCCGGGTTCTCCGGTTTCCTCCCACAGTCCAAAAACATGGATCGAGTCAATTGAGTTCTCCAAATTGCCCCATATAGAGTGTGTCTGTGTGAGTGAGTGTGTGCCCAGTGATGGATTGGCATCCTGTCCTGGGTCTATCTGCCCAGCGCCCGAAAAGTTCTCCCCTGGATGGGCATGGGGAACCCCCCCCCCCCCCGTGACCCTAATAGAGGATAAAGCTGAAGATAATAATGAATGGAGGTGGGATTAGAGAATTGGGATTTAAACTCACAGCACCACAGCTTTCCAGCACTGATCTGAACGGACTGCAGGCCGTCGCAGGGCAGACTGAAGTTACGCTTCTTCTGCAGTCGGGTCACATCCCAAACGATCACCATGCCATCAGAACTGCAGGAATACGCCAGCAACGAGCTGGAACAGAGACAACGGCACTGCAGGTGTCAATATACAGAGTAATAAAGCAATAAAATACCAGAGTTATTGTAAATCAATCACAGGAAAAAGTTGCAGTACAGTTACACTGCATTCCTGTGATTTACTCACAATAATAACCTTAAAACAATATTCATTCATTATCTTCCGCTTTATCCTCTATTAGGTTCGTGGTGGGGTTCCCCATGTCCATCCAGGGGAGAACGTTTCGGGCGCTGGGCAGATACACCCAGGACAGGACGCCAATCCATCACTGGGCACACACTCACTCACACAGACACACTCTATATGGGGCAATTTGGAGAACTCAATTGACTTGATCCATGTTTTTGGACTGTGGGAGGAAACCGGAGAACCCGGAGGAAACCCACGCGGACACGGGGAGAACGTGGAAACTCCACCCAGATGGGGATTCGAACCGGGAATCCCTAGAGCTGAGAGGAGAACATGCTAAACCACTAAGCCACCGTGCTGCCTTAAAACAATATAATTTTATAAAAATATTAAAAAGCATGCTTTGATTCTTAAATAGGGCGGCACGGTGGCTTAGTGGTTTAGCATGTTCTCCTCTCAGCACTAGGGATTCCCGGTTCGAATCCCCATCTGGGTGGAGTTTCCACGTTCTCCCCGTGTCCGCGTGGGTGTCCGCGTGTATCTGCCCAGCGCCCGAAACGTTCTCGCTTGGATGGGCATGGGGAACCCCCCCTGACCCTAATAGAGGATAAAGCGGAAGATAATGGATGGATGAATGGATGATTCATAAATATGTTTATGAAAAACAAAACTGCTGATAATCTGGTCTTCCACAAAGTAATCTTGTCCATTTTTTTAAAAATGAACATTGATCGCTGAGTAACAAGATACCAGTTTCTCGAACAGTCAAAAAAATAAATAAATAAAAGCCCTCTAGTGGCCAAATTATAGAACACAATTTATAAACAACAAGCCGCAACAAGCTGATCTGGAATCGGCCGGCTGTTTATATTAATATAAAATATTCCATTTATGATACAAGATTTAAAATAATGTATTCTATATCACACATGTGAAACCCTGTGTGTTATTGTCAATAATGTCACAGCCGGACAAACAGCTCAGCCAATCAGATTTAACCCCAGGAGTGTAATATAGTGTAATAAGTGGCTGTATAGTGTAAGTTTATATGAAAATGAAATAAATAGAAATTATGATATTAATGTATTAAGTCCGGCACGGTGGCGTAGTGGTTAGCACGTTCTCCTCTCAGCGCTAGGGATTCCCGGTTCGAATCCCCATCTGGGTGGAGTTTCCATGTTCTCCCCGTGTCTGTGTGGGTTTCCTCCGGGTTCTCCGGTTTCCTCCCACAGTCCAAAAACATGGATCAAGTCAATTGAATTCTCAAAAATTGCCCCATATAGAGTGTGTCTGTGTGAGTGAGTGTGTGCCCAGCAATGGATTGGCGCCCTGTCCTGGGTCTATCTGCCCAGCGCCTGAGACGTTCTCCCCTGGATGGGCATGGGGAACCCCACCGCGACCCTAATAGAGGATAAAGCGGGAGATAATGAATGAATGAATGTATTAAGTCCAAAATCCACCCAAAATGTTGGTAAAATGGGAACAAGATGCTTAACCCGCGTCGCTATAAAATGCTGACATGGCTGTCACTGTGCTCTGAATAAAACTAACTAAGTTAGGATGATGATGTTGTGTAAATTGTTTGGATCCAGATAAAGCCTTCTGATGAATAAAGTAGGGGTGTATTCAACAAAGGATTTTCATAGTCGAATCTGATTCGTCAGATTTTCCCTATTGTCGACTGATAGTCGAATCAATTAAAATTTCACCACAAGATGGCCTATAAGCGTGGTTTTTAAAAAAGTTTTTTTTGATATTTTACTTGTTTTTCTAGAGCACCGTAAATGGGATCCCCATTCTGGACTTTTTTCCACTTCAAGGGAAAAACCTAAAAAAAACCCTAAAACCCTAAAAATTAGGATGATTTTATTTGACAAAAGGCTATATATATAACGAAAACAAAGACATTTCATGTGAAAACTAATGCTTAGCAGCAGCCATGGACGCCCCCATGTGGTCAAAATGGTACATTCGACTATGAGGTTCATAGTTGACTATGGTTCTCCGAATCGAATCGTCGAATCAGCGAATATTGCAGCTCACACCTAGAATAAAGTAATGTAAATCTAATGTAGGTGGTGGTGGAGGTGGACCGATGTCCGAACACAGTACCTGGACTGTTCCTCCAGCGCGAGGCCCGTGACTTCAGCCCGATGCTCGGTCAGCTGTTTATTGCAGGACATGCTACTAGGATTAATGATGTAAATGACGGAATCCTGAGAGCCGATCCATAGCTGCTGCTGGTCCACTCCCAGCATGCAATTCTACATAAAATAAAGGGTGTGTTAGGACAAAAGAAACCACCAGGAGGCGATTACTAAGAACATGAGATGAAATAAGCCCGGCTCAACACAGTAAACCCCATCACCAGCTGCCTGTGGCGGTGTATTTACGTGTGATACCACCGCTATAAGATTTCCGTATGAAACCCAAATGTGAAAATCCCCTACCAGACGGGACGTCCCCACTTGAATGCCGTTCTGCAGAATGGACCAGCTGGCCGCCTCGAACACCACCACCTTGCCATCATGCAAAGCGCACCAGAGCTTAGGGTACCCAGTGCCGCCACCTGACCCTGCGGCACCCAGCTGCCCTAAAATAAATTACAATTAAATAAATAAATTTAAAAATAATGTTATGGTTTTGAAACACTTGCTTCAATTTACAGTTTTTAGGAAGTTAAAAGAGGTCATCGAAACCACATGCTGGACCCCTGCCAACAGAAAACGCTCCGGCTGGTGGGGTTTACATCAAAACCACAAATTAAACCTAAAATTAAAACAAAGCTCAACTGCCAACAAACTATTTTATACTAAAAACAGAAAACTTTAAAAAGTTTTAAATATTAAATAATAAATAATTTTAACATGTAATTTACCTTTAAAAACAAATAAGACCAAAAACACACACACCCATATGTGTGCGTGGTGTGGTAACCATATAACAATAAATACACGACAGCCTTTCCATTGTTTATACACACATATGAAAACACACAGACACACCAATATATACATATATGTGCACATGCACACACACACATACATACAAAAATACACACATCCCCATATATCTGTGTGGTAACCATATAATAATAAATACACAACAGCCTGTCCACTGCGTGTACACACATATACAAACACTGACACACCCATATATATACTTATACACACACACGTGGTGTGGAATTACATACATACATACATATATATATATATATATATATATATATATATATATATATATATATATATATATATATATATATGCGCACACATACAAACACATACATATAAATATAAATATACACACCCATATATATATATGATGTCACATGATGTTGTTTTGTTTCATTCCAGTGAAATATGTTGTAGAACCAGTTTGATCACATGACATATGTGACTTACTGATCTCTGTGTGTCTATATGTGTTTGTGTATATATATATATATATATATATATATATATATATATATATATATATATATATATTTATATTTACACATACACACATATGTACGCATGTGTGTGTGTGTATATATATATATATATATATATATATATATATATATATATATATATATATATATATATATATATATATTTATATAAATATATATAAATGTGTGTGAGTATATATTTATGCATGTATGTATGTATATATATATATATAGTATATGTATATATATATATATATATATATATATATATATATATATATATATATATATATATATTTTTTTTTACACACACACACACACACACACACACACATATATACACACTCATGTCATGTGATCAAACTGATGAAACCAGTTCTACAACATTGTTCATTGGAATGGAACCGAACCTCGTCATGTGACATCGTTCCCGTCACTCACGTCTCTCTCTGCCGTTTGCTTCTTTTATGAAGATGGGATTTCAACTTTAATAAGACGCTGCATTTTACATACATTATTTTAACAGCTATATAGCTATATATAAATGGGATAAAAGTGCCTGTAAATGACTAAACGTAAATGTAACGTTAATGTAAATGTATCGTTAATGTAAATGTAAAAAGCATGAAGTGAGTTGACATTCAGAGTTTTCCGTTCAGACATCTGAAACCTTAAAAGCAGAGGTTTTGCCCCCGGCACCCTCACAGGAGCTCTGTAACCTGAACATTCACCAAAGATGAAAACATTGGCTCACATGAAACCCACAGTGAGAAGAGCATCACTATAAATGAAGAGCGAACCCACTGTGATGTCACAACTTCACCTTTAATACATGACATGGTGTTAATGATGCAGCATACTCAAATAATACAGACTGTATGGAGGACTGTATTCAGATTCACCTCTTAATGTTCGAATTGGGGTTTTAAATGCTTCCTATTCTGTGGAAACAGTTTGGGGAAGGCCTGTATTTAATTCAGACAGACAGTAGACTGTAGAACTGTAATGTGCATTCAGATGGAAATGGAGCTCATGTACCGTATCATTCAAACCTTTGGACACGCCCCCTTAGTGTCCATGTTCTAAGTTCCACTTTCTGTAAAGATGGACTTTGTAGTTCTACAATTCCACTCTGTAGTCCATCTGTTTGTGTTCTACAGTACATACTGTGTACTCTGTTCTAATGGTCAGAACCCCAATGGTACCACCACAGAGCAGGGGTTATTGGGTGGGGGCATTAGTCCTATCCCAGCAGTGTGACTGAGGTGGAGAAATGCAACTCCAGCAGCACTGCTGCACTAGAACCCCCTCACCACATCAGTGTCACTGCAGAACCGACAAGAAACAATCCACCACCCAAATGATACCTGTTCTGTGATGCTCCTGACCAACAGAGAACAGAGAACTAACAACAAGTACACAGATGGACTACAGTCTGGAATTGTAGAACTACAAATTCCATCTATATGGTAAGTGGAGGACATAGAGAATGGAGCCAGAAGGGGGCGTGTCTAAACGTCTGACAGGTACTGTACCTAATGAAATGGGTGGTTTAGTGGTTTAACATGTTCTCCTCTCAGCACTAGGGATTCCCGGTTCGAATCTCCATCTGGGTGGAGTTTCCATGTTCTCCCCGTGGGTTTCCTCCGGGTTCTCCGGTGTTCTCCCACAGTCCAAAAACATGGATCAAGTCAATTGAGTTCTCCAAATTGCCCCATATAGAGTGTGTCTGTGTGAGTGAGTGTGTGCCCAGTGATTGATTGGCATCCTGTCCTGGGTGTATCTGCCCAGCGCCCGAAACGTTCTCCCCTGAAGGGGCATGGGGAACCCCCCCCGCGACCCTAATAGAGGATAAAGCGGGAGATAATGGATGGATGAATGAATGAATGTTACGTAAGCATTACTCAGGTGATATGATGCACCACGTCTTACCTGGAGTGTATAAGAGGATGTCCACTGCTTGCGGTGACGTCAGGTCCAGACAGGGATTGATCCTGTGTTTTAGAGCCTCAGATGTAGTTTTGGGGACCATCATTGGCACTGTTTAAAACAGACATGTCAACATCCTGGACTTTTACACTTTTAAACACAGATTTAAATGCTGATGGAATACAAACCTTCTCGCTTCATCATGTCGAAGTAGGCGAGTTTGGAAGCAGCGTAAATGGCTTTCTGGGACTGCAGACATCCGACCACAGCGTCCATCAGCAGGGCGTTCGTCAGAGCTTGTTGTATGTACTGAGGATCCTGAAGGACGGGGTATAAAGTTCATAAAGTCAGATTCATATTAAAAAGATAATAAGGTTCTTTTTCTTGCAGCTGGTCCATCCATCCATTATCTTCCGCTTTATCCTCTATTAGGGTCGCGGGGGGGGGGGGGGGGGTTCCCCATGCCCATCCAGGGGAGAACGTTTCGGGCGCTGGGCAGATACACCCAGGACAGGGCGCCAATCTATCACTGGGCACACACTCACTCACACAGACAGACTCTATATGGGGCAATTTGGAGAACTCAATTGACCTTGATCCATGTTTTTGGACTGTGGGAGGAAACCGGAGAACCTGGAGGAAACCCACGCGGACACGGGGAGAACATGGAAACTCCACCCAGATTGGGATTCGAACCGGGAATCCCTAGCGCTGAGAGGAGAACATGCCAAACCACTAAGCCACCGTGCCACCCATGACAAAATCATATAAGCACAAAATGGAGGACCTTATGCTCGTCCGCTATTTTTCTGCCCGCCCACATCTCTTTGACCATCAGGTGCCAGAGGTCACACTCCGATTTCAGATTGGCCTCGAATGTCTCCTTCCTCAGGCTGGTCTTTATCTTTAAAGACGGGATCCTCAGAAGAAGGAACGGGGCAGCAGAGATCTTTATATCCTACACACACACACACACACACACACACACACACACACACACACAGACAGAGGGGGAAAAAAAATTAGATGACCGGTACGCAATGGAGCACGGACACCACGGACATCGCCACCTCCAAATGCAAGAAAATGGTGTCCTGCATAATGAAGGACCCCCCCCCCAATCTGTGGAGCATTAAGTGTAGAACAAACAGACTGAGGAACAGCTTCATAGCAAAAATCTGTTAGACCCTAAAACATCAACAGACACTTCAAACAGACAATATCTCGCTGCTGCTATACACATACACACACACACACACACATATATATATTTATTCATCCCTTATCTTCCGCTTTATCCTCTAGTAGGGTCGCGGTGGGGTTCCCCATGCCCATCCAGGGGAGAACGTTTCGGGCACTGGGCAGATACACCCAGGACAGGGCGCCAATCTATGAGGCCGCTGGGCAACACACTCAGCTCATCACTACAAACACACTCTATATGGGGCAATTTGGAGAACTTAATTGACTTGAAACATGTTTTTGGACTGTGGGAGGAAACCGGGAGAACCCGTGAGGAAACCCACACGGACACAGGGGGAGAACGTGGGAAACTCCACCCAGATATGGGGAGTTTATATTAGATACCAGGGAATCCTCTAGTGGCTGAGATATTTAATATATTGTACATTTGTTTATTTTATTATGACTATTTATTAATGTTCTACCTTAAACATATTATTTAATTGAATTCCTTTTCTAAATGGCGGCAAACGGTGGCTATGTCCAGGGTTAGCATGTTACTTGCTCGGTCAGCAATAGGGAATCCCTCCCGGTTCGAATCCCAATCTGGTGTGGACACACAGTCACCATGTTCACCCACTCTAATCTGGGGACACAGCATGTGGTGAAAGCTTCACATCCAGGTTTGTCACCGGTTTCCTCCCACAGTCCAAAAAACAGGATCAAGTCCATTTGAATTCTCCAACATTGCCCATATAGATTTTGTGTCTGTGTGAGTGAGTGTGTGAGTCCAGCGATGGGATTGAACCGGGCCCTAAGTCCTGGACGCTGTAATCTGCCCCAGCACCCGAATCGTTCTCCTCCTGGAATGGGCAGGGGGAACCCCTCCGTACCGACCCTAATATTAGGATAAATTTTTCTGAAGTATTATGGATGAATGTTTTCTAAATGATAATAAAGTCTCCATGAAATCTAACTGCACATCAGGGAAAGCTTTAGATAAGATGTTGGACGTTATAGATGAAGGAACTTTGGTGGAGGACGTTCTCACCTCGATGTCTCGGAACTTGGTGACTTCGACGTAACCCGGCCGTCCCTCGGTGAGCAGGAACAGCCGCCGCTGGGTCATGGCGATCTTGCCCACTCCGTGACTGGTCTTGACCGATGATGAGAGCTTGTACACACACTCGTTGGCTTCGAGGTGCTCCAGCACCGCTGCGGGCAGATCCACGTCCTGCGCCTCCGCCTGCGTCTCCTTCCAGATGGTGTAGAAGAACCGGAAAACCTCTGGGTCCACCTGCTTCAGCTGTCCTGCAAACGCCAACATAAAGACATTTCTGTTTATCCATGGAGGGTAAGGTCTGCCAAGTGGGACACGAGACGTGGGACGCGAGACAGAGGAGCCGAGACAGGGGAGCCGAGACGTGGGACCCGAGACAGAGGAGCCGAGACGTGGGACCCGAGACATGGGAGCCGAGACATGGGAGCCGAGATGTGGGACCCGAGACAGGGGAGCCAAGACGTGGGACCCTAGACATGGTACTTGAGACATGGGACCCTAGATATGGTACTTGAGACATGGGAACCGAAACATGGGACCCGAGACGTGGGACACTAGACATGGGACTTGAGACAGGGGACCCGAGACGTGGGACACTAGACATGGGACCCGAGACATGGGAACCGAGACATGGGAACCGAGACATGGGAACCGAGACAGGGGACCGAGACGAGTGGGAACCGAACGACATGGAAATGGCCGCGATGATGTGGGACCCCCGAGATGTGGGGCGCCGAGACCAGGGGAGCCCAAACGTTGGGAACCCTAGATATGGTACTTAAGACATGGGAACCGAAACATGGGACCCGAGACGTGGGACACTAGACATGGGACTTGAGACAGGGGACCCGAGACGTGGGACCCTAGACATGGTACTTGAGACATGGGACCCTAGATATGGTACTTGAGACATGGGAACCGAAACATGGGACCCGAGACGTGGGACACTAGACATGGGACTTGAGACAGGGGAGCCGAGACATGGAATTAAACTGTTAAGAGTAAGATAATTTCCAAACATTCCATTTCTTGTGAATAACATTCATTGGCTGTATATACTATGCGTACCAGCCACTTGTTGTTACAGTACAGCACATGGGGGAGACTATGAGATGACGAGCAGGGAGGCGGTGTCATAATGCACAATGTAGAATTGCTGATCTGACCATGAGAGAAAAACAAACCCGTGCAACAACAGGATGCATGAACACACACAACTACGCGGTTCTCGGATAGCCCAAAGCTTTACACATCTCAAGTTTCCATTCATTCATTATCTCCCCGCTTCATCCTCTATTAGCGCGTCGCTGGTGGGGTTCCCCATGACCAATCCACGGGTCGAGAATCGTTCTCGGGCGCTGGGCAGATACACCCGGGACCAGGACGCCAAATCTATCACTGGTGAGCACAACACTCACTCACACGACAACACACTCTATATGGGTGCAATTTAGTAGAACCCTCAATTAATTTGATCCATGTTTTTGGACTGTGGGAAGGAAACCGGAGAATCGAGGCCGGAGGCAAAATCCCAACTGGGAACACGCGCGAGTAGAACCATGGATGGAAAGCTCCCACCCAGATGGTGGAATTCGAACCGGGAATCCCTTAGTGCTGAGAGGAGGAACGTGCTAAACGCCACTAAACCCAACCGTGCCCACCCGCTCAAGATTCCAAGAAATGATTTATCCTATAATAGTCAATTTCAATTTTATTATATTCCAATAGCGTTGTAGTTGAGCGCGCTGGCGTTTGGCACGGTGGACTTCAGAGGTTAAGCTACGTTTCTCCTGCTCAGCACTAGGGATTTCCTGTTTCGAGTAGCCTCCCACGCATTCTGGGTGTGAAGTTTTCTTCATGTTTCCTCCCCCCGTGTGTGCCAGTGTGGGTTTTTCCTCCGGGTTCTCTCCCACGGTTTCTCTCCCCACAGTCCAAAAACATGGATCAAGTCAATTGAGTTCTCCGAAATTTGCCACCCATATAGAGTGTGTATCTGTGTAGTCTTTCTTGGATGTGAGTGTGGTGGCCCAGTGATTAGATTGGCCGTCCTGGTCCTGGAGTGTGTATCATGCCCGAGAGGGCCCGAAAACGTTCTGCACACCCTGGTGAATGGGCATGGGGGGCATAATATGGGGGGACATGGAATGCTAGGCATGAATGAAAAGGATTAAAATCATTCCCTTCATTCATTACCATTACCGCGTTATCCTCTATACAGGGTCGCGGGTGGGGGGGGGGGGGGGGGGGGTTGGGGGGGGGTAGAAACCGGAGGGAAAACCCGTAGGAAAACCCACGTGGACACGGGGGGAAGTAGAACATGAAAACCTTTCCACCCAGAATTTGGGAATTCGAACCGGGAAGGGAATCAGGTTCGAAAACCGGGGGACCATTGAGAGTGGGAGCAAAAGAATCTCTGATGTTTGCTAGAGCATCACGAATATGCCCTATATTTTATGAAACCTTCCGCCTGATAAGATCCACATTTTTGAATTTCTCAGCCGGGCTAGCGTGTTCTTATCATCCTTGAAAGGAACATCATCAGACAACGTTAAAACTGTGAAACGCCTATTACAAATGCCAACCGAACTGACGAAGGGAACGACGGCATTGACTGGATGTCCAACTAATGAATGCATGCAGTTTACACAGAGCGGTAAACGGTATGGACGACAGTGAGGCTTTAGCGACGTTTCTCCTCTCAGCGCTTGGGGACTCTCCGTAGTATGTCGTATACTATCCCTCTTTATCTCGGTACGCGGAGTTTTCACATTGTGTTCTTCACCCGTGTCAAGCAATGGGTTTCCTCTGGGTTCTCTCGCTTTCCTCCCACAGGTCCAAAAAAACCATTGATCAAGTCAATTGAGTTTTCCAAATTGCCCCATATAGGAGTGTAGGCCACCCCAATGTTATTTTTGGTGGCTTAGAGTGGTTATGCATGTTACTCTCTCTCGGTGAGTACTATGAGATTCAACGGTGTTTGTAATCCCAATCTGGTGTGGAGTTTCCAATGTTATCCTGCCCGTGTATCCGCGTGGGTTTCACTCCGGGTTTCTCCGGTTTCCTCCCTCCCCACAGTCCAAAAAAATTCATTCAAGTTCAATTGAATACTCCAAATTCCCCATATTAGAGTGTGTCTGTGTGTGTGAGTTGAAGTGGTGTATGCCCAGGCGATGGATTGGCGCCCTAGTCCTGGGTGTATCTGCCCCAGGACGCCAGAATATAACGTTCACTCCTCTACTGCTGGTAATTGGGCATGGGGAACCTCCCACCGCGACCCAAATAGAGGATTTTCAACACGGAATGATTAATGGGATGGATGGACGCTTTCAATTTGGGACCCATTGCGGAAAAAAAAACACAACAATGCGTGGTTCCTTAAAAACTAAAGATACCAGAGATTATGGTTTTTAACCTGTTTAGGTAAGGAGTGGGACACATACTTCTGCCCGTGGTCATCGTAAGCTTTACCGTCACGGGGGAAAAGATCCTGAGTTCCCAATCAAAAATCGCTACTTAAAGTAAAGGTTCGGAGATAAACTCTAAACACATGATCTCCTACGTTTTTGTTCACTAAGCTGTAAATGAGAATGATTGACCGGCGGGACGTCCTCAGAGCCGCGGGGGCAGCGCTGCGAGCTTGTAGTTAAAAAGCAAACAGGGTTAAAGATTAAAGCAAACAGTTAAGTTCAAAGGCACGAAGCACGTCCGGCAATAAACCAACGACATGACGCACGGGCACAGACACAGACGGAACCGTCGGCAGCGCGGGCTGAGCTTACCGTCTGCTGAGGAATCAACGTAAAATACAGACTGGGTCGACACCTTCGTGGCAGAGTCCACACCTGGCAAACCACACCCACGTTCATCAGTGCACAGCAGGGCAAGTATAGAAGTGATAATAATCACCATGCAGAGATCAGGCAGTACAGACCACAGTACAGACCACAGTACAGACCACAGTACAGACCTCATTATATTACAATTATAGCTATTATAATGTTATACAGGGCGGCACGGTGGCTTAGTGGTTTAGCATGTTCTCCTCTCAGCGCTAGGGATTCCCGGTTCGAATCCCCATCTGGGTGGAGTTTCCATGTTCTCCCCGCGTCCGCGTGGGTTTCCTCCGGGTTCTACGGTTTCCTTCCACAGTCCAAAAACATGGATCAAGTCAATTGAATTCTCCAAACTGCCCCATATAGAGCGTGTCTGTGTGAGTGAGTTGTGTGCCCAGTGAATGGATTGGCGCCCTGTCCTGGGTGTATCTGCCCAGCGCCCGAAGACGTTCTCGTCCTTGGATGGGCATGGGGAACCCCCCCGCGACCCTAATAGAGGATAAAGCGGGAGATAATGAATGAATGAATAATGTTATATATAATGGCAATAGTAAGGGGAATATATATATATATATATATACTCTGCTAGGGTCGGGGGGGGGGGTGGTTCCCCATGCCCATCCAGGCGCTGGGCAGATACACCCAGATACCTCCACACACTCACTCTATTCAAATAGAACACACTCTATATGGGGCAATTTGGAGAATTCAATTGACCTTGATCCATGTTTTTGGACTGTGGAAGGAAACCGGAGAACCCGGAGGAAACCCATGCGCACACAGGGAGAACATGGAAACCCCACCCAGATTGGGATTCGAACCGGGAATACCTAGTGCTGAGGGGAGAACATGCTAAACCACTAAGCCACCATGCCTCATTAAAAAAATATAGTAAATAAAATTATTTTAACACAAGAGGAAATGTCCAGGCAGCATGGCGATATAGTATTTAGCATGTTCTCCTCTCAGCGCTAGGGATTCCCGGTTCGAATCCCCATCTGGGTGGAGTTTCCATGTTCTCCCCGTGTCCGTGTGGGTTTCCTCCGGGTTCTCCGGTTTCCTCCCACAGTCCAAAAACATGGATCAAGTCAATTGAGTTCTCCAAATTGCCCCATATAGAGTGTGTCTGTGTGAGTGAGTGTGTGTCCAGCGATGGATCGGTGTCCTGTCCTGGGTGTATCTGCCCAGCGCCCGAAACGTTCTCCCCTGGATGGGCATGGGGAACCCCCCCCCCCCCGCGACCCTAATAGAGGATAAAGCGGATGATAATGGATGGATAATAATAATAATAATAATAAACAGTAGAGGATTAAGCGGAAGATGATAAGATGAGATGAGGGAATGTGTCGCTGCCTTTCTTCGCCATGGCAGCACATGCAGCAGGGATAGGCCTCGGTAGCAGCAGGAACGCGGCGGATTGGCAGATCCACCACCCGACGGCTGTGTGATGTTAACGCAGCCGGTTAAATAAAGCTCATTCTTGAGTTTACGAAATCCCGGCTTATTTTTTTAATGTAAGCGTATTGGAGTTTGTTTTTAGATAAATAATAAGATTTAATGAAGATAATAAATCAAATGAGCGGCGGCGGTCGTCCACGTTCCCGCCGGACGTAACTCACCCACTGTGAGAGCTTGGAACAGGCGCTGGATGGTGCCCAGGTCGCGGACGATGCCGGACTCCTGCACGCGCCGGATGAAGTCCTCCATGTACATGTGGGTCCGTGGGAGTTCGAACTTCTTGACCGAGCCGCTGTCCACCTGACCGTCCACACTGTTGCTCTTCTTCACCCGACTGAAGAGGCGTTTCAGCTCCGGACGCTCCTCGGCCACGCGCCGCTCCTCCTGCTTCAGGGAGTCTGTGAGGCCCGTCACCAGCTCGGAGGGGAAGATGTCCGTGTCGGTTCCTGTACAGGTTCTGGAAGTCCATCAGGGCATCGAGACGCTTTCCGGCCACGGAATTGAGCAGGCCGCGCAGGTAAAAGTAGCGAGCCGTGAGGGCCGAGTCCTCCGGGGTGCAGGCGTTGATGGCCTTACCGAGGAGATGAACCATCTCTGAATAGTAGTTCTGGACATGGTGATATGCCAGCAGCGGAGGGAATTCTGGGAGTTTGAAGGTTTTCATGGGTTTATGAGGAAGCTTCGATCCTGGAACAGAATAATCACATTAAACAGTTTGCAATTCCAAATATTGAAATAATGAAACTTGGCTATCGTATCATAATACAGCAATAAATACTGAATGGAACCTCAAGTTCTAATAATAATAATAATCATCCATCCATTATCTTCTGCTTTATCCTCTATTAGGGTCGTGCCCGGGGGGGGCGCTGGGCAGATACACCCAGGATAGGACACCAATCTATCACTGGGCACACACTCACTCACACAGACACACTCTATATGGGGCAATTTGGAGAATTCAATTGTCTTGATCCATGTTTTTGGACTGTGGGAGGAAACCCGAGAACCTGGAGGAAACCCACGCGGACACGGGGCGAACATGGAAACTCCACCCAGATTGGGATTCGAACCGGGAATCCCTAGCGCTGAGAGGAGAACATGCTAAACCACTAAGCCAACGTGCCGCCCCCTCAATGAACTTATATAGTTATAATCCATCCATTATCTTCCACTTTATCCTCTATTAGGGTCACGGGGGATGGGGGGGGGGTTCCCCATGCCCATCCAGGGGAGAACGTCTCGGGCGCTGAGCAGATACACCCAGGACAGGACGCCAATCCATCGCTGGACACACACTCACTCACACAGACACACTCTATATGGGGCAATTTGGAGAATTCAATTGATTAATTGATTGACTTGATCCATGTTTTTGGACTGTGGGAGGAAACCGGAGAACCTGGAGGAAACCCACGCGGACACGGGGAGAACATGGAAACTCCACCCAGATGGAGATTCGAACCGGGAAATCGCTGAGAGACGAACGTGCTAACCACTAAGCCACCATGCCGCCCTAATAATAATAATAATAATTCATTCATTCATTATCTCCCGCTTTTATCCTCTATTGGGGGGGGGGGGGGTTTCCCATGCCCATCCAGGGGAGAACGTTTCGGGCGCTGGGCAGATACACCCAGGACAGGACGCCAATCCATCGCTGGGCACACACTCACTCACACAGACACACTCTATATGGGGCAATTTGGAGAATTCAATTGACTTGATCCATGTTTTTGGACTGTGGGAGGAAACCCGAGAACCCAGAGGAAACCCACGTGGACATGGGGAGAAGATGGAAACTCCACCCAGATTGGGATTCGAACCGGGAATCCCTAGTGCTGAGAGGAGAACATGCTAAACCACTGAGCCACCGTGCCATCTAGGTTATGTTAAGGTTATGTATAACTAATTATAATGTAATTGGTTTTGAACTGCAGTCACAGTGTAACTTTTGTACTGAGATGTAATAATGATGTAACTCGTCATGTCATAACGATGTCAGAAAATGAGGAAGCGTTCTGAACATTCCATCGTTAGTGACGATGAGAAGAACGGCGTGACATTTCAAAATAAACAAAGCGATTTACATAACTAACATTTCAGCAGAGCGCCGTTCATATTCCGCTGCTGTAGGAATGTTTGAGTTTACAGACAGATTTACAGACAAAGCTCCGTGTGGGGAGTTAAAGTTTCAGACACGACTTTTAAAAACAGAATCTTATTTATTATTTATAATCACCATCAGCGTTTCACTGCATGTTAACGAACAGGGTCATAATTATATCATCCATATATACAACAACGGGAGAGTGTGTTTATACTATACACACACAACACAGACAAAGACTGACAGACAGACAGACGATATTATACACATCTCACACACAGACAGCACAGACAAACGGAGACAGAGAGACACAAAGAAAGACCCACACTGAAACAGACAGACAGACTGACAGATAAAGAAACAGACAGAAAGACAGACCCACACAGAAACAGACAGGCACAAAGATACAGACAGATAGACAGATAAAGAAACAGACAGAAAGACAGACCCACACAGAAGCAGACAGACACAAAGATACAGACAGACAGACAGATAAAGAAACAGACAGAAAGACAGACCCACACAGAAACAGAGACACAAAGATACAGACAGACAGACAGATAAAGAAACAGACAGAAAGACAGACACTGAGTACAGAAACAGACACAAAGATACAGACAGACAGACAGATAAAGAAACAGACAGAAAGACAGACCCACACAGAAACAGACAGACACAAAGATACAGACAGACAGACAAAGAAACAGACAGAAAGACAGACCCACACAGAAACAGACAGGCACAAAGATACAGACCGACAGACAGATAAAGAAACAGACAGAAAGACAGACACTGAGTACAGAAACAGACAGGCACAAATATACAGACAGACAGACAGACAGATAAAGAAACAGACAGAAAGACAGACCCACACAGAAACAGACAGGCACAAAGATACAGACAGACAGACAGATAAAGAAACAGACAGAAAGACAGACACTGAGTACAGAAACAGACAGGCACAAAGATACAGACAGACAGACAGATAAAGAAACAGACAGAAAGACAGACCTACACAGAAGCAGACAGGCACAAAGATACAGACAGACAGAGAGAAAGAAACACACAGAAAGACAGACCCACACAGAAACAGACAGACACAAGGATACAGACAGACAGACAGATAAAGAAGCAGACATTGAATAAAGAAGACAGACACTGAGTACAGAAACAGACAGACACAAAGATACAGACAGACAGATATGGAAACACTGATCAAAACAGAAACTGACAGAAAGACAGACAGAGATACAGACAAAAAGATACAGACAGACAGACAGAGACAGAAACAGCGATCAAAACAGAAACAGACAGACTGAAACAGACAAAGACAGGTACAGAAACAAACAGAAAGACAGACACAAAAAGACAGACAGATACAGAAACACAGAAACAAACAGAAAGACAGACACAAAAAGACAGACAGATACAGAAACACAGAAACAAACAGAAAGACAGACACAAAGAGACAGACACAAAGAGACAGACAGATACAGAAACAGACAGAAAGACAGACACAGAGACAGTCAGATACAGAAACCGACAGAAAGACAGACAGATACAGAAACAGACAGAAAGACAGACACAAAGATACAGACAGATACAGAAACAGACAGAGAGACAGACACAAAGATACAGACAGATACAGAAACAGACAGAGAGACAGCCACAGTGACACAAAAGGACAGAGAGACAGACACAAATATACAGGCAGAGAGACAGAGTTGGGAGAGAGACACACAGGAGGCAGACAGACAGACAGACAGACAGACAGACACGCCCTGATGTCTGTCTGCCTCCTGTGTGTCTCTCTTTCAGTCAGTCTTTCTGTATGTTTCTGTATCTGTCTGTCTTTCTGTCTGTCTCTTTGTGTCTGTCTTTCTGTCTGTTTGTGTATCTGTCTGTCTCTGTGTCTGTCTTTCTGTCCGTCTGTTTGTGTCTGTCTCTGTCTCTTTGTGTCTGTCTTTCTGTCTGTTTCTGTATCTGTCTGTCTTTCTGTCTGTTTCTGTATCTGTCTGTCTCTGTGTCTGTCTTTCTGTCCGTCTGTTTGTGTCTGTCTGTCTTTTTGTTTCTGTATCTGTATCTATCTGTCTGTGTTACACTCTGTCTGTGTCTTTCTGTCTGTATCTATCAGTCTGTGTCACTCTGAGTGTAAAACATTTATGAGTGTAAATGTTGGACCTGCTCTGGAGCCGATCCTTCTTGCAGACTTCTGGAAGGACAGCTGCCGGACCGGGATGGTGAGAGGACACTGGTCAGCGAGGTTGGGCAGACTCATGCCCAGCCTCTTGCGCAGCCGGTTATCAGGGTGCTTACGGGAAGCCTCCTCAGCAAGGGGCCTCGGGGGCAACTCGGACATGGTTCTCACCCTGAGAAGCACAGCATCATGGCTTTAGAACCGTGCTTATTTAATACCATCAATAAAACAGAGATGAGGGACAGAGGATCCTCTAAGCAAGGACAACAATGACCAATCAGAACGCAGGACGAGGAATAAAGAGGAGGACGGCGGAGCATATAGTAAACAAACAGAAATCCAAAAGAAATCAGACACAAGAGTTCAAACGGCGCTTCACCCTGAGACCTGCACCAACTCCATGTTGTGCACTCAGTTCCAACCTCTCACGATCTGCAACCTCCATCCATCCATTATCTTCCGCTTTATCCTCTATTAGGGTCGCGGTGGGGTTCCCCATGCCCATCCAGGGGAGAACGTCTCGGGCGCTGGGCAGATACACCCAGGACAGGACGCCAATCTATCACTGGACACACACTCACTCACAGACACACTCTATATGGGGCAATTTGGAGAACTCAATTAACCTTGATCCATGTTTTTGGACTGTGGGAGGAAACCGGAGAACCCGGAAGAAACCCATGCGGACACGGGGAGGACATGGAAACTCCACCCAGATTGGGATTCGGACCAATCTATCTCCAATCTATCACTGGGCACACACTCACACACACAAACACACTCTATATGGGGCAATTTGGAGAATTCAATTGATCCATGTTTTTGGACTGTGGAAGGAACCTGGAGAACCCACGCGGACTTGGGGAGAACATGGAAATTCCACCCAGGATCTGCAGCTTCATTTATTAAAATGACTATGCAATCCAGGGGTCGGTGTTGGGACCATACAGTGCCGGAACCAGAACTGCCCATAAACCCCGCCATGTCAGTCTCAAACTCATCGTTAACATCTTCAGGTCTCAGTTATTCAGTTTGTTTTTAATTAAAAAATCAATAAAAAAAAAAAAAAAAAAAAACAACCGCCAATAGTCTAATTCCGCGCCTTCATCCTGCGCCGTTTAAATAGCAACACTACTTGTGAATACATCTTCCCTGCTGTAATTGGAAATCTCGATATGGGGCGTGTCCAGGTACATTTTTGCAATCAGACGTCGGTGCTATCTCATCGGTCTCTATCTCAAATCTCAAATCTGACTGCATTTGTACAGAGAACTCAGATCCATAGGGTACACCATACTGTGGGTTCTCCATTCACACTCACGTGGAGAACCTCATGAAGCAGCGCATTGAGTCCAGGTAGCTGCACCACTTAAATAGCAACCCGCCAAAGTCAGAGCACCACCTGGATCTTAAAGCGAGTATCACACTGATTGTTTTATTGTACGTTACGCCAAATGAAGAATTAAGAGAATTAGTAAAGGGCTGTTGTAATGCAGGACGGCATGGTGGCTTAGTGGTTTTGCATGTTCTCCTCTCAGCACTAGGGACTCCCGGTCCGAATCCCAATCTGGGTGGAGTTTCCATGTCCTCCCCGCGTCCGCGTGGGTTTCCTCCGGGTTCTCCGGTTTCCTCCCACAGTCCAAAAAAATGGATCAAGGTCAATTGAGTTCTCCAAATTGCCCCATATAGAGTGTGTCTGTGTATGTGAGTGAGTGTGTGTTCAGTGATGGATTGGAGTCCTGTCCTGGGTGTATCTGCCCAGCGCCCGAAACGTTCTCCCCTGGATGGGCATGGGGAACCCCCCCCCGCGACCCTGATAGAGGTTAAAGCGGAAGATAATGGATGGATGGACTTTTGTAAAGCACACTTTTAAACAACTTTATGTCGTTGAGATAAACAATGACACACTGACGGTTGCTGTAGAACTTCACCTGTAAGCTTCTGATCTGGTGTTGAGCTCCATCCGTGCAAACGCATCCAACTTTTTATTCAACCGATCTCTCAGGAAGGAATGAAATATGTGTGTATCCAAAACCTGCAACCACAATAAACACTTTATTTAACAAGAATCAGTGTAAACATGCATCAAACTGTTGCCAAGTGAACTATGAATAAATATATATATATATATACTGCCTGCTCAAAAAAACATAAATATAACCGGATTATTTATTTTAAGTACCTTGCGGTAAAACGGCTGATCAATGGGTTCCTGAGATCTGAGGAACTCCTCGCTGTTGAACACTCGGTGCTGGTAGTTCAGGTGGTCATGAACCTGCCTGATGTGGAAAAGACAAAGAACATTCATTCATTCATTCATTATCTCCCGCTTTATCCTCTATTAGGGTCGCGGTGGGGTTCCCCATGCCCATCCAGGGGAGAACGTTTCGGGCGCTGGGCGGATACACCCAGGACAGGACGCCAATCCATCGCTGGACACACACTCACTCACACAGACACACTGTATATGGGGCAATTAGGAGAACTCAATTGACTTGATCCATGTTTTTGGACTGTGGGAGGAGAAATAAATGCAGAACTGAGACCTGAACATGTTGACGATGAGTTCCAGACTGACGTTAAGGATTTCGGAGTTGAGTTTGCGCTGCCACTCTCTCCTGCGCGCTCGCAATTCCATCACATCCGTGCCGCTGCCGTGACGACACACGTCCAAGTCGTAGTGGATCTGCAGCCGTTCGGCTCTATAAAGACACGACAACACGTATCATATCATACGAGTCACACTGACCTGGAAAATCATATATAACCATTTCATTATTTATTCATTATCTCCCGCTTTATCCTCTATTAGGGTCGTGGGGGTGGGGGTTCCCCATGCCCATCCAGGGGAGAACGTTTCGGGCGCTGGGCAGATAGACCCAGGACAGGACGCCAACCTATCACTGGGCACACACTTACTCACACAGACAGACTTTATATGGGGAAATTTAGAGAACTCAATTGACATTGATCCATGTTTTTGGACTGTGGGAGGAAACCGGAGAACCCGGAGGAAACCCACGCAGACACGGGGAGAAAAACATGGATCAAGTCAATTGAGTTCTCCAAATTGCCCCATATAGAGTGTCGTCCCCCCGACCCTATTAGAGGATAAAGTTGAAGATAATGGATGGATGGATCTATTTTGGATTGTAGTGTTGGCATGGTAACACGGTATAACTAACATAACTAACATAACTACTGGTACTAGTTAAAAAATTGGCCACAAGCGTCCCAACTTGATACTTGATGGTTGGGGTCAAAACAGACCGGGGAATTGAACCCACACACTTCAGATTATTCATTCATTCATTATCTTCCGCTTTATCCTCTATTAGGGTGGGGGGGTGGGTTCCCATGCACATCCAGGGGAGAACGTCTCAGGCGCTGGGCAGATACACCCAGGACAGGACGCCAATCCATCGCTGCATTTAATTATTTATTTTATTTTATTATGAAGGTTAAGACCAGCCTGTTGGTTCGTCCCTCGAAATTAATGCCAGATTTAACGTATCCATCCGTTATCTTCCGCTTTATCCTCTATTAGGGTCGTGGGGGGGGGGTTCCCCATGCCAATCCAGGGGAGAACGTCTCGGGCGCTGGGCAGATACACCCAGGACAGGGGGGCAATCTATCGCTGGGCACACACTCACTCACACAGACACACTCTATATGGGGCAGTTTGGAGAACTCAATTGACTTGGTCCATGTTTTTGGACTGTGAGAGGAAACCGGAGAACCCGGAGGAAACCCACGCGGACACGGGGAGAACATGGAAACTCCACCCAGATGGGGATTCGAACCGGGAATCCCTAGCGCTGAGAGGAGAACATGCTAAACCACTAAACCACCGAATTAGAGTAAAAATAATTAAAAATGCAAAGTGTTAAAGCCTTTGGTTCAGGCAGCTTCTCACCGTTTTTTAAAACACTCTGTAGCTGCCGCCGGCATGTCCGGCAGATCGTCAGCGCACGATGACGACACCGCTCCTTCATCGATATCGATCAGAATCAGATCATCTGCCTCCTGATGGGGGGGGGGGGTAAAAACATGAGTATTCATTATTCCCATTTACATATAATGTACATATATATATATATATACACATTTAAATATAAACTATACAAATACAGGCACGGTGGTATGTTTTCCTCTCAGCACTAGGGATTCCCGGTTCGAACCCCCATCTGGGTGGAGTTTCTATGTTCTCCCCGTGTCTGCGTGGGTTTCCTCCGGGTTCTCCGGTTTCCGCCCACAGTCCAAAAACATGGATCAAGTCAATTGAATTCTCCAAATTGCGAGTGTGAGTGAGACAAAGTGTGAGTGTGTGCCCAGTGATAGATTGGCGTCCTGTCCTGGGTGTATCTTCCCAGCCCGTCAAAACGTTCTCCTCTGGATGGGCATGGGAACCCCCCCCCCCCCCCGCGACCCCCCCCTGTTTTGACCCCAACCATCAATTAGGGATGCTTGTGGCCAATTTTTTAACTAGTACCAGTAGTTATGTTAGTTATACCGTGTTACCATGCCAACACTACAATCCAAAATATTCATCCATCCATTATCTTCTGCCTTATCCTCTATTAGGGTCGGGGGGGGGGGGGGGGGGGGGGGGGGGGGGGGGGGGGGGGGGGGTTCCCCATGCCCATCCAGGGGAGAACGTTTCGGGCGCTGGGCAGATACACCCAGGACAGGGCGCCAATCCATTGCTGGGCACACACTCTCTCACACACTCTATATGGGGCAATTTGGAGAACTCAATTGACTTGATCCACGTTTTTTTTTCCCCGTGTCTGCGTGGGTTTCCTCCGGGTTCTCCGGTTTCCTCCCACAGTCCAAAAACATGGATCAAGGTCAATTAAGTTCTCCAAATTGCCCCATATAGAGTGTGTCTGTGTGTGTGAGTGTGTGCCCAGCGATGGATTGGCGCCCTGTCCTGGGTGTATCTGCCCAGCGCCCGAGACGTTCTCCCCTGGATGGGCATGGGGAACCCCCCCGTGACCCTAATAGAGGATAAAGCGGGAGATAATGAATGGATGAATGAATGAATATACAAATACATGAACTTGAACTTGACTTCTAAACAAAGCAGAACACGATATATATATAAAAAAAACTAAAAAAAAAAACAGCTGATATATTTAGAGTTTTTACCGTCACCACTTCCTCAAAGTGCTGCAGGTGGCAGCCCATGAGGAACGCCGTGGGCGCCATAAGAAAGTCCAGCATCTGGCGGGAGAGGACGGGCACGAACGGGTGCTGCCAGTGCAGGGGGCGTATGAAGAGCATGAAGCATTCTGCCACCAGCGTCAGCCTGGCCCAGTCCGAGGAGAAGAACACCACCTTTTGCTCAGTGAGGATGCTGCAGATGACCTGAGAACACCGACGGTACCAAATCAACACAGACATCAACACCCTCCTATACAGAACACAGCAAAACATACAGATTGAACCCTGGGGTTATTGGGTGGGGGCATTATTCCTATCCCAGCAGTGTGACTGAGGTGGAGAACTGAAACTCCAGCAGCACTGCTGCACTAGAACCCCCTCACCACATCAGTGTCACTGCAGAACTGACAAGAAACAATCCACCACCCAAATGATACCTGTTCTGTGATGCTCCTGACCAACAGAGAACCGACAACAAAGAACACAGATGGAATTGTAGAACTACAAACTCCATCTATATGATAAGTGGAGGACATGGAAGATGGAGCCAGAAGGGGGCGTGTCCAAACTTTTGTAGTTCTACAATTCCAGACTGTAGTCCATCTGTTTGTGTTCTATAGTACATACTGTGTACTCTGTTCTAATGGTCAGAACCCCAATAGTACCACCACAGAGCAGGGGTTATTGGGTGGGGGAATTATTCCTATGCCAGCAGTGTCACTAGAACCCCCTTCACCACATCAGTGTCACTGCAGAACTGACAAGAAACAATCCACCACCCAAATGATACCTGTTCTATGATGCTCCTGACCAACAGAGAACAGAGAACCAACAACAAGAACACAGATGGACTACAGTCTGGAATTGTAGAACTACAAACTCCATCTATATGATAAGTGGAGGACATAGAAAATGGAACCAGAAGGGGGCGTGTCCAAACCTTTGTAGTTCCACAGTTCCAGACTGTAGTCCATCTGTTTGTGTTCTACAGTACATACTGTGTACTCTGTTCTAATGCTCTGAACGCCAATAGTACCACCACAGAGCAGGGGTTGGTGCATTATTGGGTGGGGGAATTATTCCTATCCCAGCACTGCTGCACTAGAACCCCCTCACCACATCAGTGTCACTGCAGAACTGACAAGAAACAATCCACCACCCAAATGATACCTGTTCTATGATGCTCCTGACCAACAGAGAACAGAGAACCAACAACAAGAACACAGATGGACTACAGTCTGGAATTGTAGAACTAAAAAGTCCATCTATATGATAAGTGGAGGACATAGAGAATGGAACCAGAAGGGGGCGTGGCCAAACTTTTGTAGTTCTACAATTCCAGACTGTAGTCCATCTGTTTGTGTTCTACAGTACATACTGTGTACTCTGTTCTAATGGTCAGGACCCCAATAGTACCACCACAGATTAAGGTTAAGGTGATTAAGGTGGCTGAAGGATGCTGAGGATGAAACCACCAGGAGTCAGAGGAGGTTTATGGGTGTGGTGAGGGAGGATAATAATCCACTGTTGCGCCCCCTAATGGAAACAGTTGACAAATACAAAAACAAGACGCATACGTATCGTCATGGTGACCGACCTGCAGGATCTGCTCAGGTGTGAAGCAGAGGAAGGGAAGGTGAAGGTCCAGGTCCACAATGGGATGGTCCGGGTCTTCTCTAGGTGGAAGAATGATCTGCAGCGGTCTCAGGTTGAACGCCTACCAAAAAAAACATAAACATGTTCTCAGACGGGCGGCGCGGTGGCTTAGTGGTTGGCATGTTCTCCTCTCAGCACTAGGGATTCCCGGTTCCAATCCCAATCTTGGTGGATTTTCCATGTTCCTCCCCGTGTCCGCGTGGGTTTCCTCCGGGTTCTCCGGTTTCCTCTCACAGTCCAAAAACATGGATCAAGGTCAATTGAGTTCTCCAAATTGCCCCATATAGAGTGTGTCTGTGTGAGTGAGTGTGTGTCCAGTGATAGATTGGCGCCCTGTCCTGGGTCTATCTGCCCAGCCCCCGAAACGTTCTCCTTTGGATGGGCATGGAGAACCCCTCCGCGATCCTAGTCGGGAATCCCAAGTGTTGAGAGGCGAACGTGCTAACATATACCCAGGAATGGACGCCAATCTATCGCTGGGCACACACTCACTCACACAGACACACTCTATATGGGGCAATTTGGAGAATTAAGCTAACCTTGATCCATGTCTTTGGACTGTGGGAGGAAACCGGAGAACCCGGAGGAAGCTCACGTGGACACGGGGAGAACATGGAAACTCCACCCAGATAGGGATTCAAACCAGTAATCCCTAGCGCTGAGAGGAGAACATGCTAAACCACCATGCCACCCCTGTATTAAATGTGTATTAAACATATTTTAATACATTCATTCATTCATTATCTTCCGCTTTATCCTCTATTAGGGTCGGGGGGGGTTCCCCCATGCTCATCCAGTGGAGAACGTTTCGGGCGCTGGGCAGATACACCCAGGACAGGACGCCAATCTATAGCTGGACACACACTCACTCACACAGACACACTCTATATGGGGCAATTTGGAGAACTCAAATGATCTTGATCCATGTTTTTGGACTGTGGGAGGAAACCGGAGAACACGGAGGAAGCTCACGTGGACACAGGGAGAACATGGAAACTCCACCCAGATGGGGATTCAAACCGGGAATCCCTAGTGCTGAGAGGAGAACATGCTAAACCACTAAGGCAGCGCACCGCCCCTGTATTAAATATGTATTAAACGTATTTTAATACATATTTAATTAATTATTTTTATTTTATTTTAATTTAATACATATTAAAACAGCCCGTATAACAGGGTTCTGACTTTGGGTTCATGGATTTGGGTTCGTTCTCATGCCCCGGTGTACGAAAGCGTTTCACACAATTACGTTTCGTCTTTGTGGCAGGTTTCCACAAGGCCACTTCCCGTTTCAGCTTGTTCTTCTAAAAAGTTCTAAGTTCTAAAAAGATGCTCGACAGGTTTTGGGTGGAGGCGTTCCAATGGAGTGCACAGAGCTCTGACGGCATCTCCACTGAACATCTGAGAAAGAGCTGAAACCACGATGACCGGGCCTTTTAATCAGAACTCTGACCTCACAAACATGTCCGCCTTGGAACCACATCCCAAAATAGATAAAGGACGGAGCTGGTGGAGGCGGCCCATGGTTTCACATATGAAGATATTTTGGTGCAATTCTTAAAACTGTGGGCCTTATGAGATTTTGGCACAAACCTTTACGGATGTGGAGTTTTGCATGTTCTCCCCTCATTGGTGTGGACACAGCCCAAAACCATGCTTTTGTTCTATGAGCTGGGATAGGTGGGGCGGCACGGTGGATTAGTGGTTGGCATGTTCTCCTCTCAGCACTGGAGATTCCAGGTTCGAATCCCCATCTGGGTGGAGTTTCCATGTCCTCCCCGTGTCCGTGTGGGTTTCCTCCGGGTTCTCCGGTTTCCGCCACAGTCCAAAAACATGGATCAAGTCAATTAAGTTCTCCAAATTGCCCCATATAGAGTGTGTTGTGTGAGTGAGGGTGTAACCAGTGATGGATTGACGCCCTGTCCTGGGTGTATCTGCCCAGCGCCTGAGACGTTCTCCCCTGGATGGGCATGGGGAACCCCCATGGTTCGATTCTCCATCCCCCCCCCCCCCCCCCGTGACCCTAGTAGAGGATAAAGCGTAAGATAATGGATGGATAGTTCTCTTAGCTTTACTTTGGCATGTTCTCCTCTCAGCTCTAGGGATTCCCAGTTCGAATCCCAATCTGGGTAGAGTTTCCATGTTCTCCGTGTCCGTGTGGGTTTCCTCCGGGTTCTCCGGTTTCCTCCCACAGTCCAAATACATGGATCAAGGTCAACTGAATTCTCCAAATTGCCCCATATAGAGTGTGTCTGTGTGAGAGAGTGTGTGCCCAGCGATGGATTGGCGCCCTGTCCTGGGTGTATCTGCCCAGCGCCCGAAACGTTCTCCCCTGGATGGGCATGGGGAACCCCCCCCACGACCCTAATAGAGGATAAAGAGGAAAATAATGGATGGAAGGAGCTGGAATAGGTTCCAGCGACCTCCTCCCCACTGAGTGAGTAGGGAACCGATCACCCCCCCCCCCCCCCCCCTGCATACCCCTAACTTTTTTTTTTTTTTTACATCGTCTGCGTCTCTCACCACTTGCAGCTGTCCAGGTGGCGGGATAGGTACCAGCGCCAGCTTCGCCGAGAACTCCCTCACTTGTTCTTCGAACTCGTTCGCCCGGCAGCTCTTCAGCTGCGCCAGGAAGCTTTAGAGGGCAGAACGAGGGCAGATTCAGAGATCCAGTTTGGCATTTCTTATTTATGGTGCTGGGTGAGAACGAGGCAGCGATACTCACGAGGACAGGCAGTCTCGCAGGGCGTGGTAATAAGGATGCTTGGAGATGACACAGATGCCATACGCCGTGTACAGTCGGGGGGGTTTGGGGAGATGGCGGCCATTCTGATACATCATGTCCAAAGAGAACTGAAATACAACAGATCACCATTTCAGATCAGAACACTCATTATCTACAGTTTAAGAAACTTCGTTTAACCTTATTTATACATCCCACTAATTATCCATCCATTATCTTCAGCTTTATCCTCTATTAGGGTCGGGTCGGGGGGGGGGGGGGGGGGTTCCCCATGCCCATCCAGGGGAGAACGTTTCGGGCGCTGGGCAGATACACCCAGGACAGGGCGCCAATCTATCGCTGGGCACACACTCACTCACACAGACACACTCTATATGGGGCAATTTGGAGAACTCAATTGACTTGATCCACGTTTTTGGACTGTGGGAGGAAACCGGAGAACCCGGAGGAAACCCACGCGGACACGGGGAGAACATGGGAACTCCACCCAGATCGAGATTAGAACCGGGAATCCCTAGTGCTGAGAGGAGAACATGCTAAACCACTAAGCCACCGTGCCGCCCACCCAGATCCATCCATCCATTCATTATTTTCTACTAGGATTGTGGGTGGGGTTCCCCATGCCCATCCAGGGGAGAACGTCTCGGGCGCTGGGCAGATACACCCAGGACAGGACGCCAATCCATCGCTGGGCACACACTCACTCACACAGACACACACTATATGGGGCAATTTGGAGAACTCAATTGACTTGATCCATGTTTTTGGACTGTGGGAGGAAACCGGAGAACCCGGAGGAAACCCACGCGGACACGGGAAGAACGTGGAAGCTCCACCCTGATCAGACGCGAACGTGCTGACCACTAAGCTACCATGCCATCCATTCACTATAATCATATATATATATAATTAAGAGATTTAATTAAAACACGAGGACGGCACGGTTGCTTAGTGGTTGGTATGTTCTCCTCTCAGCGCTAGGGATTCCCGGTTCGAATCCCAATCTGGGTGGAGTTTCCATGTTCTCCCCGTGTCCGCATGGGTTTCCACCCACAGTCCAAAAACATGGATCAAGTCAATTGAGTTCTCCAAATTGCCCCAATGCCAAATTTACCATGCCAACACTACAATCCAAAATAGATCCAGCCATCCATTATCTTCTGCTTTATCCTCTATTAGGGTCATGGGGGGGGGGGGGGGGGGGTCCCCATGACCATCCAGGGGAGAACGTTTAGGGCGCTGGGCAGATACACCCAGGACAGGGCGCCAATCTATCACTGGGCACACACTCACTCACACAGACACACTCTATATGGGGCAATTCGGAGAACTCAATTGACTTGATCCATGTTTTTGGACTGTGGGAGGAAACCGGAGAACCCGGAGGAAACCCACGCAGACACGGGGAGAACATGGAAACTCCACCCAGATTGGGATTCGAACCGGGAATCCCTAGAGCTGAGAGGAGGACATGCGAAACCACCATGTCGCCCTCCAAAATAAGATAAGAAATAAAATCAATATCATAACACACACACACACACACACACACACACACACACACACACACACACACACTTCTTACCTGTACGGGTTTAAAATACTGAACCACCACTCCATGAGTCTGGTTCCCGAAGACGTCGGTAAAAACCAGAAAGTGATACGAATCTTCCTGACTCTCATGTAGCACCTGTAATCCCCCTGATCAATAAAAAAAATTAGAATTATTATAATGTGGTGGCACGGTGGCTTAGTGGTTTAGCATGTTCTCCTCTCAGCGCTAGGGTATTCCCGGTTCGAATCCCAATCTGGGTGGAGTAATTTCATGTTCTCTGCATGTTCTCCCCGTGTAGTCCAGCGTGGGTTTTTCCTCCGGGTTCTCCTGTCTCTTCTTTCGTCCGGTTCCTCCTGTTTCCACAGTCCCAAAAATCATGGATCAAGATCAATTGAGTTCTCCAAATTGCCCCCCATATAGAGTTGTGTCTGTGGTGGAGTGAGGTGTGTCCAGCGGATAGATTGGCGTCCTGTCCTGGGTGTATATGCCCAGCGCCCAAAACGTTCTCCCCTGGATGGGCATGGGGAACCCCCCCCCGCGCGACCCTAATAGAGGATAAAGCGGGAGATAATGAATGAATGAATATAAATATGGCGGCACGGTGGCTTAGTGGTTTGCATGTTCTCCTCTCAGCGCTAGGGATTCCCGGTTCGAATCCCCTTTTGGGTGGAGCTTCCATGTTCTCCCCGTGTCTGCATGGGTTTCCTCCGGGTTCTCCGGTTTCCTCCCACAGTCCAAAATCATGGATCAAGTCAATTGAGTTCTCCAAATTGCCCCATATAGAGTGTGTGTGAGTGAGTGAGTGTGTGCCCAGTGATAGATTGACGTCCTGTCCTGGGTGTATCTGCCCAGCGCCCGAAACGTTCTCCCCTGGATGGGCATGGGGAACCCCCCCGCGACCCTAATGGAGGATAAAGCGGAAGATAATGGATGGATGGATGGATAATGTGGCAGCACGGTGGCTTAGTGGTTTAGCATGTTCACCTCTCAGCTCTTATCTCCGGGTTCTCCGGTTTCCTCCCACAGTCCAAAATCATGGATCAAATCAAGTGAGTTCTCCAAATTGCCCCATATAGAGTGTGTCTGTGTGAGTGAGTGTGTGCCCAGCGATAGATTGGTGCCCTGTCCTGGGTGTATCTGCCCAGCGCATGAAACGTTCTCCCCTGGATGGGCATGGGGAACCCCCCCCCGCGACCCTAATAGAGAATAAAGCGGAAGATAATGGATGGATAATTATTATCTCCATGACACGGCATATAGTGTGCGGCGTTTGTTCAGATTGCCCCACCTGGAAAACAGAGCTGGGGGAGAGCGATGAGGTCGATGTCTTTGGGCACGCTGGGGTCATCCGTTGTGGACTTGCTCCCATTGCCGCTCCCATTGTGGGAGGAGCCGGCATACCGCTCCCTCTTCTTCTTTAAGAAGGAGCGTCTGCGCTGGACTCGGCTGAAGGCCGGAGCATGCTCGTCATCGATGCTCTCCTTAACCACAAAAGGAGGCGCATGCAACCTGCAGGACCTCTGCGTCCAACGTGGGGAGATCCTTTTCTTTAGCTTTTAGGTGAGTCTGAAAAATAAAACAAAAAGTCAATTGAATTCTCCAAATTGCCCCATATAGAGTCTGTGTGAGTGAGTGTGTGTCCAGCGATAGATTGGCGTCCTGTCCTGGGTGTATCTGCCCAGCGCCTGAAACGTTCTCCCCTGGATGGGCATGGGGAAACCCCATGGTTCGAATCCCGGTTCGAATCCCCAACTGGGTGGAGTTTCCATGTTCTCGCCGTGTCCGCGTGGGTTTCCTCCGGGTTCTCCGGTTTCCTCCCACAGTCCAAAAACATGGATCAAGTCAATTGAATTCTCCAAAATTGCCCCATATAGAGTCTGTCTGTGTGAGTGAGTGTGTGTCCAGTGATAGATTGGCGTCCTGTCCTGGGTGTATCTGCCCAGCGCCCGAAACGTTCTCCCCTGAATGGGCATGGGGAAACCCCATGGTTCGAATCCCGGTTCGAATCCCCAACTGGGTGGAGTTTCCATGTTCTTGCCGTGTCAGCGTGGGTTTCCTCAGGGTTCTCCGGTTTCCTCCCACAGTCCAAAAACATGGATCAAGTCAATTGAATTCTCCAAAATTGCCCCATATAGAGTGTGTCTGTGTGAGTGAGTGTGTGTCCAGCGATAGATTGGCGTCCTGTTCTGGGTGTATCTGCCCAACGACCGAAAACGTTCTCCCCTGGATGGGCATGGGGAACCCCCCCCACCCCCCCACCCCCCCCCACGACCCTAATAGAGGATAAAGCGGAAGATAACGGATGGATGCTTAATTTTGGCCGTTTGTTTTTCTAAAGCTCTGCAAATAAATATGAGTTCAATGTAAAGCGAACGCATTTCACACACAATGGATTTAATCCCTGCTTCAATATTAACTCAGTAAACACAGCGCAGCCTACAGGCTGACGCAGGACATCGCTTTGTACAGCCACATTACCTCACACAGCTCCCTTATCCGCTCGCCGGACGGTCCCAGGACCACGCAAGCTTCCAGAAGGCCCACAGGGATGTTGGCGGCCATCAGGACGTGCACATCCGGGGCGCAGGCCAATCACTCACACACACACACACACACACACACACACACACACACACACACACACACACACACACACACACACACGTGTAGCTGCAGGGTGTTCGGGTTTCTGTTCAGGATCACAACATGACGGAGTTTTCAGCTTCGTCTCGTCCTGTTTAAAGGAAGTAGAGTGAATGTTTTCATGTAGTGACGTAACCACACATTCGCACGGTCAGCAAAAACTGTCCCCGACCTAAATTAACACAAAGAGAACCGAGACAAAGGGAAGTAGTTCTACAAGAAGCTGCAATTTATTATTCTCATTATTTTCTGCTGAATCCTCGATTAGTGTCACCGGGGGCCATCGTCCATGCCCATCCAGTACAGAGAAAATAAATACAGCGCTTGGCAAAAGTCTGGACACGCCCTTCTCTATTTCGTCCACTGATCATATAGATGGAGTTTGTAGTTCTACAATTCCAGACTGTAGTCCATCTGTGTTCTTTGTTGTTGGTTCTCTGTTCTCTGTTGGTCAGGAGTATCACAGAACAGGTATCATTTGGGTGGTGGATTGTTTCTTGTCAGTTCTGCAGTGACACTGATGTGGTGAGGGGGTTCTAGTGCAGCAGTGCTGCTGGAGTTTCAGTTCTCCACCTCAGTCACACTGCTGGGATAGGAATAATGCCCCCATCCACAGCAAGTGTCCTACGGGAGGTTACCATTCACAGCATGTACCCTAAAGATGAATACCCACATTAGGTTTCCTACTGGAGTTTACCATCCACAGCAAGTGCCCTACAGGAGGTTACCATCCCAAAAGTGAGTGCCCTACTGAAGGTTACCATCCACAGTAAGTGCCCTACAGGAGGTTACCATCCACAGTAAGTGCCCTACAGGAGGTTACCAGTCACGGTGAGTGCCCTACTGAAGGTTACCATCCACAGTAAGTGCCCTACAGGAGGTTACCATCCACAGTAAGTGCCCTACAGGAGGTTACTATTCACGGTGAGTGCCCTACTGAAGGTTACCATCCACAGTGAGTGCCCTACAGGAGGTTACCATCCACGGTGAGTGCCCTACTGAAGGTTACCATCCACGGTGAGTGCCCTACTGAAGGTTACCATCCACAGTAAGTGCCCTACAGGAGGTTACCATCCACGGTGAGTGCCCTACTGAAGGTTACCATCCACGGTGAGTGCCCTACTGAAGGTTACCATCCACGGTGAGTGCCCTACTGAAGGTTACCATCCACGGTGAGTGCCCTACAGGAGGTTACCATCCACAGTAAGTGCCCTACAGGAGGTTACCATCCACAGTAAGTGCCCTACAGGAGGTTACCATCCATAGTAAGTGCCCTACAGGAGGTTACTATCCACGGTGAGTGCCCTACTGAAGGTTACCATCCACGGTGAGTGCCCAACAGGAGGTTACCATCCACAGTAAGTGCCCTACAGGAGGTTACCATCCACGGTGAGTGCCCTACAGGAGGTTACCATCCACAGTAAGTGCCCTACAGGAGGTTACCATCCATAGTAAGTGCCCTACAGGAGGTTACCATCCATAGTAAGTGTCCTACAGGAGGTTACCATCCACGGCAAGTACCCTACTGAAGGTTACCATCCACAGTAAGTGCCCTACAGGAGGTTACCATCCACGGTGAGTGCCCTACTGAAGGTTACCATCCACGGTGAGTGCCCTACAGGAGGTTACCATCCACAGTAAGTGCCGTACAGGAGGTTACCATCCACGGCGAGTGCCCTACAGGAGGTTACCATCCACAGTAAGTGCCCTACAGGAGGTTACCATCCATAGTAAGTGCCCTACAGGAGGTTACCATCCACAGCAAGTGCCCTACTGAAGGTTACCATCCACGGTGAGTGCCCTACAGGAGGTTACCATCCACAGCAAGTGCCCTACTGAAGGTTACCATCCACAGTAAGTACCCTACTGGAGGCTACGTTCCACGGCGAGTGCCCTACTGAAGGTTACCATCCACGGCGAGAGCCCTACTGAAGATTACCATCCACGGTGAGTGCCCTACAGGAGGTTACCATCCACGGTAAGTGCCGTACAGGAGGTTACCATCCACAGTGAGTGCCCTACTGAAGGTTACCATCCACGGTGAGTGCCCTAAAGGAGGTTACCATCCACAGTAAGTACCCTACTGGAGGCTACGTTCCACGGCGAGTGCCCTACTGAAGGTTACCATCCACAGCGAGTGCCCTACTGAAGGTTACCATCCACGGTGAGTGCCCTACAGGAGGTTACCATCCACAGTAAGTACCCTACTGGAGGCTACGTTCCACGGCGAGTGCCCTACTGAAGGTTACCATCCACGGTGAGTGCCCTAAAGGAGGTTACCATCCACAGTAAGTAACCTACTGAAGGTTACCATCCACAGCAAGTGCCCTACAGGAGGTTACCATCCACGGCTATTGCCCTACTGGAGGCTACGTTCCACGGTAAGTGTCCTACAGAAGGATACCCACCTTAAGAGACCTACAAGAGGCAATCTTCCACGTTAAGTGAGGTTGCCTTCCATGGTAGGTACCCTACAGGAGGTTACCTTCCGCAGTAAGTGCCCTACATTAGTTTATCCATTTTAGGTGTCCTACTAGAGGCAATCTTCCACGGTAAGTGCCCTACAGGAGATTGCCTTCCATGGTAAGGGCCTTACAGTAGGTTAACTACAGTAAGTGCCCCACAGTAGGTTTTATAAATAGTGAGTGCTGGTCAGCAGTTTCCTTCAGTGAGTCCCTGACCGCTGAACACTGAGGTAACAGAGTTAGAACACAGTTAGAACATTCATTCCTCTGGAAAAATGTTCTTGTGTTTCGTTTTTTTCCCCTCTGCACGAAAAAGACTTAATATATACGACGTTATATCAACAAGGAGAACCCAGAGGAAACCAAAGCGGACACGGGAAGAACATGGAAACTCCACCCAGATTGAGATTCCAACCAGGATTCAAACCATGGGTGTTCCCCATGCCCATCCAGGGGAGAACGTTTGGGGCGCTGGGCAGATACACCCAGGACAGGACGCCAATCTATCGCTGGACACACACTCACTCACACACACACACACTCTATATGGGGCAATTTGGAGAACTCAATTGACCTTGATCCATGTTTTTGAGGACGGACACGGGGGAGAAAACCGGAGAACCCGGAGGAAACCCACGCGGACACGGGATACACCCAGAGAACATGGAAACTCCACACCCAGATTGGGATTGACCTTTCCAACCATGGGGGTTCCCCATGCCCATCCAGGGAAGAACGTTTGGGGCACTGGGCAGATACACCCAGGACAGGACGCCAATCTATCACTGGACACACACTCACTCACACACACACTCTATATGGGGCAATTTGGAGAACTCAATTGACCTTGATCCATGTTTTTGGACTGTGGGAGAAAACCGGAGAACCCGGAGGAAACCCACGCGGACACGGGGAGAACATGGAAACTCCACCCAGATTGGGATTCCAACCATGGGGGTTCCCCATGCCCATCCAGGGGAGAACGTTTGGGGCACTGGGCAGATACACCCAGGACAGGACGCCAATCTATCACTGGACACACACTCACTCACACACACACTCTATATGGGGCAATTTGGAGAACTCAATTGACCTTGATCCATGTTTTTGGACTGTGGGAGAAAACCGGAGAACCCGGAGGAAACCAAAGAGGAGAGCATGCCATGCCAAGCCACTGTGCCGCCCTGAAAAACACTCAACCAACTTTTTTTAACCAACTTAACCAGTGGAAAAGTTAAACGTTAGTCACAGCGAAGTTATTAAAACTCCAACAAACCTTTTGACAAACAAACAAAAAAAAAAACGAACTTATTTCGGATTTCTTCACAAAAACAAACGATTCGTGAGTCGCGAGTCATGATTCAAACCAACGAACCTGAATCTGAAGGCTTCTCTATGAGACCACCGACCCGAGAGGAAGATGCTGGAGCTCGGGACACACCGCGGACACGTCCCCCGGACCCAGAGCTCGGCTTCCCGCTGACAGAGCCGCGGGCTTTCGGTTCCAACCACAAAAAAAATAAAAATAAAACCTGAATCCCTGACGGAGTGAGCGCCTCTTCCTGTGAGAGGAACGCGCCTTCACCGCGGCTCCGTCCCAAACCGCACTCTCCTCTCCTCGTAAGTACGCAGCCGGATTGCGGGCCACATGCACACTACGTAGTGACACCCGATACAGGCGAAAAGATCACAAAGACAGTTATATCCCGACTATTTTGTCGTTGTGCGTCGGTCTGTCGATGTTATATGTTATAATTTTACGTTTAAACCGAACTTTTAAGCAACAAACACGTCACTGCGAGCCGTTTTATATGTTATAACGTAACAAGTGGCAAGTCTGTAATGGAAACAGCGCCGTCTTGTGGCTCATGAAGTATTGCGCAGAATTCCCTCACGTCGAGTTTTCATTCCATCCGTCCATTATGTTCTGCTTTATCCTCTACTGGGCAACGGTGGCTTAGTGGTTTAGCATGTTCTCCTCTCAGCGCTAGGGGTTCCCGGTTCGAATCCCCATCCGGGTGGAGTTTCCATGTTCTCGCCGTGTCCGCGTGGGTTTCCTCCGGGTTCTCCGGTCCTCCTACAGTCCAAAAACATGGATCAAGTCAATTGAGTTCTCCAAATTGCCCCATATAGAGTGTGTGTGTGTGAGTGAGTGTGTGTCCAGTGATGGATTGGCGCCCTGTCCTGGGTGTATCTGCCTAGCGCCCGAAACATTCTCCTCTGGATGGGCATGGAGAACCCCCCGCGACACTAATATAGGATAAAGCGGAAGATAATGGATGAATGAATAATCCTCTACTAGGGTCACATGGTTCTCCATGCCCATCCAGGGGAGAACGTTTCGGGCGCTGGGCAGATAGACCCAGGACAGGACGCCAATCCATCGCTGGACACACACTTACTCACACACACAGACACAATCTATATGGGGCAATTTGGAGAACTCAATTGACTTGGTCCATGTTTTTGGACTGTAGGAGGAAATCGGAGAACCCGGAGGAAACCCACGCGGACACGGGAAGAACATGGAAACTCCACCCAGATTGGGATTCGAACCGGGAATCCCTAGTGCTGAGAGGAGAACATGCTAAACCACCCCCCCGCGACCCTAATAGAGGATAAAGCGGAAGATAATGAATGAATGAATGAATTATAATTAATAATATTCATTCATTCATTATCTTCCTCTATTAGGGTCGCGGGGGGGGGGGGGGGGGGGGTTCCCCATGCCCATCCAGGGGAGAACGTCTCGGGCGCTGGGCAGATACACCCAGGACAGGACGCCAATCTATCGCTGGGCACACACTCACTCACACAAACACACTACATATGGGGCAATTTGGAGAATTCAATTGACTTGATCCATGTTTTTGGACTGTGGGAGTCCAAAATCCGAAATCAGAGAACCCGGAGGAAACTCACGCAGACACGGGGAGAACATGGAAACTCCATCCAGATGGGGATTCGAACCGGGAACCCCTAGCGCCGAGAGGAGAACATGCTAAACCACTAAGCCACCGTGCCGCCTAAAGACCATTTGAGCTGAAAAATCGTTTCTGAATCGAATCGTGAGCTCAAAAATCGGAATCGAATCGAATCGAATCGCCGGACCCTGAGAGATTGCCCCCCCCCATCTGACAGTCCTCCTTCTGTTCCTCGTCCCAGACCGAGAGCAGAGACCGGCGCTGTCCGCTGTCCCTGATCCCCCCCCCCCCCCCCGATACGATTCAAACCGACACATTTTGCGACAAAATCAACATTTAATAATCTAAAATAAGAAGCCCGTCTGATGACCAGCCCATCGGTCAGCAACGTTAACGAGACCAAAAAAAAAAAACGGAAATTAAAAGGAACGAACTAAATTTACTAAGTCACATGATCAGTATGTCCAACTATTAATACTTAACCACGATGATGGGGTCATTTCTTTTGGATTTACACTCGCCGGTCAGTTTGTTAGGTTCGGCTCTATATATAACTGGACTTTGTAGTTCTACAATGACATTTTGTAGTCCATCTGTTTCTCTTAGTCCCCTTCAACTCTGTTCTCTGATGATCAGAACCCCGTGTGGTGGACGACGGTACGAGCGGGTGGGGGACACCTGCTTGTTTTGATTGGTGCGCCGTTCTCTGTCCAGCAGCACTGCCGTGTCTGATCCACCTCCATACCTCCATACCCCCTGTGTGGGTTCTGATCACTGGAGAACATACTAAAGCCACCTACCAAAGTACGCAAAGAAACAAATGGACTACAGAAAGGACTACAAAGTCCATTTATTAATTAAATTAATTAATTAAAATTAATAACAGTAGAAATGAGGAGGTGTACCTAATAAAATGGCCGGTGAGTGTCCTTTACCTTTCAGCCGTTTACACCAACACAGGGGTAGATAATTTACCCCAAATGCCCCTCATGATGCGACCCTCTTACACATATCGAGGTCTGGAACCGCTGCGACGCGGGCCCCCGATACGTTTCCCCTTTAAAACGCCATGTCTTTTAAAAACGCGGGACGTGTAGGCGCCACTCAGCGTCCCTCCAGGAACGTCCAGCGCTGGGACGGAACCCGTGTCCCGCACGCCGGAGACCGAGACCTCCTGGACCTCCCGGACCTCCTGGGCATCAGCACTGGGAATGTTCCGTGGGGGCCGCCGTCGCCGAGGAGGCGGCCGAGGCGGCGGGTTCGTGAAAGGAGCTGAGGTCCTCCTCGTTGGCCCCGCAGGTGTCCACCACGCAGATGAGGCAGCTTGTGACGGGGAAGGCTCGCTCTTTGCTGGACGTCACCCACTTGTCCGTCTCCGTGTGGTACTCCATGATGTGTCCCAGGCGGCCCACGCCCTGGAATCCGGCCAGCACGTAGATGACCGAGCCCACCGCCGCGCACTTCACCGTCACGCCGCGCCACGGCATCGGGGACGCCATCCTCCACTCGTTACTGCCGATTTCATAAAACTCCACTGAGTCCAGACCACCTGCGGAAATCAGACAGGACATGAGGGCCAAACGAGAGACACTGGGGGCCCCATCTTACAACCCACACACAAAGCAAAGGGCCAAACGAGAGACACTGGGGTCCCATCTTACAACCCACACACACAAAGCAAAGGGCCAAACAATAGACACAGCAAAGGGCCAAACGATAGACACTGGCGGCCACATCTTACAACCCACACACAAAGCAAAGGGCCAAACGATAGACACTGGCGGCCACATCTTACAACCCACACACAAAGCAAAGGGCCAAACGATAAACACTGGGGGCCCCATCTTACAACCCACACACAAAGCAAAGGGCCAAACGATAAACACTGGGGGCCCCATCTTACAACCCACACACAAAGCAAAGGGCCAAACGAGAGACACTGGGGGCCCCATCTTACACCCCACACACAAAGCAAAGGGCCAAACAAGAGACACTGGTGGCCCCATCTTACAGCCCCCACACACACAGCAAAGGGCCAAACAATAGACACAGCAAAGGGCCAAACGATAGACAATGGGGGCCACATCTTACAACCCACACAAAAAGCAAAGGGCCAAACGATAAACACTGGGGGCCCCATCTTACAACCCACACACAGCAAAGGGCCAAACGAGAGACACAGCAAAGGGCCAAACGATAGACACTGGGGGTCCCATCTCACACCCCACACACAAAGCAAAGGGCCAAACGAGAGACACAGCAAAGGGCCAAACGATAGACACTGGGGGCCCCATCTTACAACCCACACACAAAGCAAAGGGCCAAACGATAGACACTGGGGGCCCCATCTTACAACCCACACACAAAGCAAAGGGCCAAACGATAGACACTGGGGGCCCCATCTCACACCCCACACACACAGCAAAGGGCCAAACAATAGACACAGCAAAGGGCCAAACGAGAGACACTGGGGAGCCCCATCTCACACCCCACACACACAGAAAAGGGCCAAACGATAGACACTGGGGGCCCCCATCTTACAACCCACACACACAGCAAAGGGCCAAACGATAGACACTGGGGGCCCTATCTCACACCCAACACACATAGCAAAAGGCCAAACGAGAGACACTGGGGGCCCCATCTTACACCCCACACACACACACACACACACACACACACACAGCAAAGGGCCAAATGATAGACACTGGGGCCCCATCTCGCACCCCACACACACAGAAAAGGGCCAAACGATAGACACTGGGGGCCCCCATCTTACAACCCACACACACAGCAAAGGGCCAAACGATAGACACTGAGGGGCCCTATCTCACACCCAACACACATAGCAAAAGGCCAAACGAGAGACACTGGGGGCCCCATCTTACACCCCACACACAAAGCAAAGGGCCAAACGAGAGACACAGCAAAGGGCCAAACGATAGACACTGGGGGGCCACATCTTACAACCCACTCACACACAGCAAAGGGCCAAACGATAGACACTGGGGGCCCCATCTTACAACCCACACACACACAGCAAAGGGCCAAAAGAGAGACACTGGGAGCCCCATCTTACAACACACACACACAGCAAAGGGCCAAACAATGGACACAGCAAAGGGCCAAATGATAGACACTGGGGGCCCCATCTCACACCCCACACACAAAGCAAAGGGCCAAACGATAGATACTGGGGGCCCCATCTCACACCCCACACTCAAAGCAAAGGGCCAAACGATAGATACTGGGGGCCCCATCTCACACCCCACACTCAAAGCAAAGGGCCAAACGATAGACACTGGGGGCCCCATCTTACAACCCACACACAAAGCAAAGGGCCAAACGAGAGACACAGCAAAGGGCCAAACGATAGACAATGGGGGCCCCATCTCACACCCCACACACACAGAAAAGGGCCAAACGATAGACACTGGGGGCCCCCATCTTACAACCCACACACACAGCAAAGGGCCAAACGATAGACACCGGGGGCCCTATCTCACACCCAACACACATAGCAAAAGGCCAAACGAGAGACACTGGGGGCCCCATCTTACACCCCACACACACACACACACACACACACACACACAGCAAAGGGCCAAATGATAGACACTGGGGCCCCATCTCGCACCCCACACACACAGCAAAGGGCCAAACGATAGACACTGGGGGGCCCTATCTCACACCCCACACACATAGCAAAAGGCCAAACGAGAGACACTGGGGGCCCCATCTTACACCCCACACACACACACACAGCAAAGGGCCTAACGAGAGACACAGGGGGCCCCATCTTACAACCCACACACAAAGCAAAAGGCCAAACGAGACACTGGGGGTCCCAGACGCTTTTGTCCAAATCGACTTACAAGGTGAACACAGGGTTGGGACAGCGCCCCCTGGAGCAATGAGGTTTAAGGGTCTTACTCAAGGAGCCACATTGGTAACTTCAGTGGACCTGGATTTGAACCTCCAACTGTGAGATTGACAGCCCAACATCTAAACCACCCCCCACCCCCCCCCCACCCCCTGGGGAAAATGTAACTTCCAAATGACTTACCAAGACCATTCTGACCACCAACAGCATAGATCCTGGAGTTGACCACCACTAGACCGTGGTTCTTCCTGGCCTCCCTCATGCCGCAGAGCACTCTCCACCTGAACGGAGGACGACAAGGTACCGTAATCAATTCTTAGAACGCTTAGGTGATAGGGGTGAGCTGCAAAATTCGCTGATTCGACGATTCGATTCGGAGAACCGTAGTCGACTATGAACCTCATAGTCGATTGTACCATTTTGACCACATGGGGGCGCCCATGGCTGCTGCTAAGCATTAGTTTTTACCTGAAATGTCTTTGTTTTCGTTATATATATAGCCTTTTGTCAAATAAAATCATCCTAATTTCTAGTTTTTAAGTTTTTTTTTTTAGGTTTTTCCTTTGAAGTGGATAAAAGTCCAGAACGGGGATCCCATTTACGGTGCTCTAGAAATACAAGTAAAAAAAAAAAAAAAAAAATCTTTTTTAAAAACCACGCTTATAGCGCCATCTTGTGGTGAAATTTTAACTGATTCGACTATCAGTCGACTATAGGGAAAATCTGATGAATCAGATTCGACTATGAAAATCCTTAGTTGAATACACCCCTATTAGGTGAGGACGTTTGACCGAGTGGGAGGACGGCGGGTGGGTGGTTGGTGGGTGTCTTACTCCTCGGTGTTGGGGTCGTACACCTCACAGTTGTTGAGCACTCTGCCGGACACGTGGTTCCCCAGGCTTCCACCGCACACGTAGATCAGACCGCTCGCCTCCACCGAGCCGTGGCTGCACCGCGGCTGGAGCATGCTGGGTTTGTTCTGCCACGTCTCCATCCGTGTGTCATAGCACTCGAACAGGTTGAGCGCGGAACTCCCTGACACACACACACACACACACACACACACACACACACACACAGTCAGATATGCACAACATGCAGACCAGACTGAACAGAACCTGCAAACAGTTCCATCCATCCATTATCTTCTGCTTTATCCTCTACTAGGGTCACGGGGCGCTGGGCAGATACACCCAGGACAGGACACCAAACCATCGTGGGCACACACTCACTCACACAGACACACTCTATATGGGGCAATTTGGAGAATTCAATTCACCTTGATCCATGGTTCCCCATGCCCATCCAGGGAAGAACATTTCGGGCGTTGGGCAGATAGACCCAGGACAGGACGTCAATCCATCGCTGGGCACACACTCACTCACACAGACACACTCTATATGGGGCAATTTGGAGAATTCAATTCACCTTGATCCATGGTTCCCCATGCCCATCCAGGGAAGAACATTTCGGGCGTTGGGCAGATAGACCCAGGACAGGACGCCAACCCATCGCTGGGCACACTCTTATTCACAGACACACTCTATATGGGGCAATTTGGAGAATTCAATTGACCTTTATCCATGTTATTGGACTGTGGCAGGAAACCGGAGAACCCGGAGGAAACTCACGTGGACACGGAGAGAACATGGTAACTGCAATAAGCTATTTTATATAATGAACCATCTTCATTGCATTCAAGGAGGTTATTAAAAAGTAAAACACTGACACCTAGTGGATACTTGGAAGAAATTGTAACTATGCATTATAAAAACATTAACACATTCATCCAACATTAGCTGCTTAATTCTATACTAGGGACACGGGGGGGTCTCACTCACTCACACACACACACAATATAGGAGCAAATTAGAGCAGCCAATTCACCTTTAATCCATGATTTTAGACTGTGGGCAAAGAAATCAAAGTGACACCAACATGAACATTGGAGGAATGTGGAGACTTGCAATTGTAGAACAATGTTTAAATTGTATTTATTTAAAGTGTATTTATTTAAATTGTATTTATTTAAAGTGCATTTATTCAAATTGGATGGCACGGTGGCTTAGTGGTTTAGCATGTTCTCCTCTCAGCACAAATTGCCCCATATAGATTGTGTGTGTGTGTGTGTGTGTGTGTGTGTGTGAGTGAGTGTCTGTCCAGCGATAGATTGGCGTCCTGTCCTGGGTGTATCTGCCCAGCGCCCGAAACGTTCTCCCCTGGATGTGTTCTCCCCCCCCCCCCAGGTCCTCCCCCCCCCCGCGACCCTAATAGAGGACAAAGAGGGAGATAATGAATGAATATTTAAATTGTATTTATTTAAATTGTATGTGGACAAAAGAGGCCAACATTAAAGGATGGGAGACCAAATGAATAATATAATAATAATAGGTGGCACAGTGGATTAGTGGTTTAGCATGTTCTCCTCTCAGCGCTAGGGATTCCCGGTCCGAATCCCCATCTGGGTGGAGTGTCCATGTTCTCCCCTTTGTCCGCGTGGGTTTCCTCCGGGTTCTCTGGTTTCCTCCCACAGTCCAAAAAACATGGCTCAAGGTCTATTGAGTTCTCCAAATTGCCCCACATAGAGTTTATCTGTGTGAGTGAGTGAGTGTGTGTCCAGCAATAGATTGCCGTCCTGTCCTGGGTGTATCTGCCCAGCGCCCGAAACGTTCTCCCCTGGATGGGCATGGGGAAACCCCCCCCCCCCCCCCGCGCGACCCTAATAGAGGATAAAGTGGAAGATAATGAATGAATGAATGATATAATAATAATAATAGGCGGCACGGTGGCTTAGTGGTTTAGCATGTTCTCCTCTCAGCGCTAGTGATTCCCGGTTCGAATCCCAATCTGGGTGGAGTTTCCATGTTCTCCCCGTGTCCGCGTGGGTTTCCTCCGGGTTCTCCGGTTTCCTCCCACAGTCCAAAAACATGGATCAAGGTCAATTGAGTTCTCCAAATTGCCCCATATAGAGTGTGTGTGTGTGAGTGAGTGTGTGTGCAGTGATAGGTTGGCGTCCTGTCCTGGGTGTATCTGCCCAGCGCCTGAAACATTCTCCCCTGGATGGGCATGGACCCTAATAGAGGATAAAGCTGAAGATAATGGATGAATAATAATAATAATAAAAACAACAAGAACAAGAACTCACCCACTTCTGAGCCTCCTGAGGTGTAAATCTTGCCTTTGGAGGCGCAGGCTGCCAGACTGTCTCTGGGGTTCGGAGGTCCCAGTTTGGAGTACCAGCTGTCCTTCACCACATTGTAACAGTCCATTCTCTTAATGGGAAAGAGCTGCGAGCCACCCAGGATGTAGACCACGTTGTCCCAGAACACAGCTGCAGCGTCCCGCCGTTTCTCAAACGGGCAGCGGATGTCCGTCCAACTGTAATCCTTAAAAAAGAGACAACAAACTGTCACACAGAACCTGTCAGATGTTAGAACACGCCCCCTTCTGGATCTATACTCCATGTCCTCCACTTACCATATAGTTGGACTTTGTATTTTTATAAATACAGACTGTAGTCCATCTGGTTCTCTGTTGGTCAGCAGCATCACAGAACAGGTATCATTTGGGTGGTGGATTGTTTCTTGTCGGTTCTGCAGTGACACTGATGTGATGAGGGGGTTCTAGTGACACTGCTGGGATAGGAATAATGCCCCCACCCAATAATACCTGCTCTGTGGTGGTACTATTGGGGTTCTTACCATTAGAACAGAGTACACAGTATGTACTGTAGAACACAAACAGATGGACTTTGTAGTTTTATAATTCCAGACTGTAGTCCATCTGTGTTCTTGTTGTTGGTTCTCTGTTCTCTGTTGGTCAGGAGCATCACAGAACAGGTATCATTTGGGTGGTGGATTGTTTCTTGTCAGTTCTGCAGTGACACTGATGTGGTGAGGGGGTTCTAGTGCAGCAGTGCTGCTGGAGTTTCAGTTCTCCACCTCAGTCACACTGCTGGGATAGGAATAATGCCCCCACCCAATAATCCCTGCTCTGTGGTGGTACTATTGGGGTTCTGACCATCAGAACAGAGTACACAGTATGTACTGTAGAACACAAACAGATGGACTACAGTCTGGAATTGGAGAACTACAAAAGTCTGGCCACGCCCCCTTCTGGCTCCATTCTCTATGTCCTCCACTTATCATATAGATGGACTTTGTAGTTCTACAATTCCAGACTGTAGTCCATCTGTGTTCTTTGTTGTTGGTTCTCTGTTCTCTGTTGGTCAGCAGCATCACAGAACAGGTATCATTTGGGTGGTGGATTGTTTCTTGTACTATTGGTACTATTGGGGTTCTGACCATTAGAACAGAGTACACCGTATGTACTGTAGAACACAGACAGATGAACTACAGAGTGGAATTGGAGAACTACAAAGTCCATCTTTACATAAAGTGGAACTGAGAACATGGACGATAAGTGGAGCAGAAAGGGGGGGGGGGTCCTAACTTTTGACTGGTCCTGTGGGTACTATGTTAAAGTTTGGGGAGCACGGTTCCGTTTTTCGTTCTCAGCGAGGTCCAACCTTGGGGTTGAAGTAGCGACAGGACTGAGGCTGCGAGCCGCCGAACAGCGCGATGCGGAAGTCATGCTTCTTACGACGGGGACGGCTGCTCTCACCCAGCTCCTCTCTGTCCTCAGGGGACAGGAGATGGTACCGCATTCCACCTGCGGAACACCAAACACTTAACACGCTATATACAATACATTTATTACCCGGGAGCCACGGTGGCTTAGTGGTTTAGCATGTTCTCCTCTCAGCGCTAGGGATTCCCGGTTCGAATCCCAATTTCCATGTCCTCCCCGTGTCCGCGTGGGTTTCCTCCGGGTTCTCCGGTTTCCTCCCACAGTCCAAAAACATGGATCAAGTCAATTGTGTTCTCCAGATTGCCCCATATAGAGTGTGTGTGTGTGAGTGAGTGTGTGCCCAGCGATAGATTGGCGTCCTGTCCTGGGTGTATCTGCCCAACGCCGAAACGTTCTCCCCTGGATGGGCATGGGGAACCCCCCCCCCCCCCCCCCCCCCCCCCCCCCCCCCCCCCCCCCCCCCCACCCGCGACCCTAATAGAGGATAAAGTGGAAGATAAGGGATGGATGGATTCCAAATCGGGGCGGCACGGTGGCTTGGTGGTTTAGCATGTTCTCCTCTCAGCACTAGGGATTCCCCGTTCGAATCCCAATCTGGGTGGAGTTTCCATGTTCTCCCCGTGTCCACGTGGGTTTCCTCCGGGTTCTCCGGTTTCCTCCCACAGTCCAAAAAACATGGATCAAGTCAATTGAGTTCTCCAAATTGCCCCATATAGAGTGTGTCTGTGAGTGAGTGTGTGTCCAGTGATGGATTGGCGTCCTGTCCTGGGTGTATCTGCCCAGCGCCCGAAACGTTCTCCCCTGGATGGGCATGGAGAACCCCCCCCCCCCCGCGACCCTAATAGAGGATAAAGCAGAAGATAATGGATGGATGTATTGTTATTATTATTATTATAACAATGTTACAATATGGGGCGGCACGTTGGCTTAGTGGTTTAGCATGTTCTCCTCTCAGCACTAGGGATTCCTGTTTCAAATCCCCATCTGGGTGGAGTTTCCATGTTCTCCCCGTGTCCGTATGGGTTTCCTCCGGGTTCTCCGGAGCAGTCCAAAAAACATGGATCAAGTCAATTGAGTTCTCCAAATTGCCCCATATAGAGTGTGTCTGTGAGTGAGTGTGTGTCCAGTGATGGATTGGCGTCCTGTCCTGGGTGTATCTGCCCAGCGCCCGAAACGTTCTCCCCTGGATAGGCATGGGGAACCCCTCCGCGACCCTAATAGAGGATAAAGCGGGAGATAATGGATGGATGTTACAATACACCAATAAACAATATAATGATTACATGACGGTGGCTTAGTGGTTTAGCATGTTCTCCTCTCAGCGCTAGGGATTCCCGGTTCGAATCCCCATCTGGGTGGAGTTTCCATGTTCTCCCCGTGTCCACGTGGGTTTCCTCCGGGTTCTCCGGTTTCCTCCCATAGTCCAAAAACATGGATCAAGTCAATTGTATCTGCCCAGCGCCCGAGACGTTCTCACCTGGATAGGCATGGGGAACCCCCCCCCCCCACGACCCTAATAGAGGATAAAGCAGAAGATAATGGATGCATGTATTGTTGTTGTTATTATTATTATAATGTTACAATACGGATGGCATGGTGCCTTAGTGGTTTAGCATGTTCTCCTCTCAGCACTAGGGATCCCCGGTTCAAATCCAAATCTGGGTAGAGTTTCCATGTTCTCCCCGTGTCCGCATGGGTTTCCTCCGGGTTCTCCGGTTTCCTCCCACAGTCCAAAAATATGGATCAAGTGAATTGAGTTCTCCAAATTGCCCCATATAGAGTGTGTCTGTGTGAGTGAGTGTGTGTCCTGTACTGGGTGTATCTGCCCAGCGCCCGAAACGTTCTCCCCTGGATGGGCATGTGGACCCCCCCCCCCCCCGCGACCCTAATAGAGGATAAAGCGGAAAATAATGGATGGATGTTACAATACACCAATAAACAACATAATGATTATATGACGGCGGCACGGTGGCTTAGTGGTTTAGCATGTTCTCCTCTCAGCACTAGGGATTCCCGGTTCGAATCCCCATCTGGGTAGAGTTTCCATGTTCTCCCCGTGTCCGCATGGGTTTCCTGCAGGTTCTCCGGTTTCCTCCCACAGTCCAAAAACATTATGGATCAAGTCAATTGAGTTCTTTAAATTGCCCCATATAGAGTGTGTGAGTGTGAGATGGATGATTACATGCCACATGAAGATAAAACATGTGCAGCTGAGTAACGGGATCTCGGCGTCTCACCGATGACCATTTTCAGGCACTCTGGATTGTCCTGGATCAGCGGTTCCGCCTGCACCGTCTTGCTCAGGAAGTTTTTGGAGACGAGCGGGAAGCGCACTTTGCTCAGGATGTCCACGATGTACCTCTTCCTGTTCAACACGTCGTACTTCAGCCAGCGCACGGCTGCATCGTAGATCTGCGCAGACGTTCACCCGATCAGCCGCCTGGAACGTTCTTCAAATGAACCGCCCTCGTTCCAGTTCTGATATTAATAACCGCGCGGCACGTGGGGTAGTGTTTAACATGTTCTCCTCTCAGGGCTGGGAATCAAGGTTCGAATCCCGATCTGGGTGGAGTTTGCATGTTCTCCCCCTGTCCGTGTGGGTTTTCTGCAAGTTCTCCGGTTTCCTCCCACAGTCCAAAAACATGGATTCAAGGTGAATTGGCTGCTCTAAGTTGCCCCAATCTAAATTACTCTACACTCTAAATTACTCAACACTGGGGATGCTGATCTGGGTGGAGTTTCCATGTTCTCCAGTTTCCTCCCACAGTCCAAAAACATGATTCAAGGTGAATTGGCTGCTCTAAATTGCCCCATCTAAATTACTCTATATAGTGAGTGTGTGTCCAGCGATTGAAGTGCACCCTGTCCTGAGTGTATCTGCCCAGAGCCAATCAACACTGAGGACGCAGGTTTGAATCCCAATCTGGGTGGAGGTTCCATGTTCTCCCTGTGGGTTTTCTGCAAGTTCTCTACACTCTAAATTACTCAACACTGGGGATGATGATCTGGGTGGAGTTTCCATGTCCTCCGGTTTCCATGTCCTCCCACAGTCCAAAAACATGGATTCAAGGTGAATTGGCTGCGCTAAATTGCCCCAATCTAAATTACTCAACACTGGGGATGATGATCTGAGTGGAGTTTGCATGTTCTCCCTGTGGGTTTTCTGCAAGTTCTCTGGTTTCCTCCCACAGTCCAAAAACATGATTCAAGGTGAATTGGCTACTCTAAATTGCCCCAATCTAAATTACTCAACACTGGGGATGATGATCTGAGTGGAGTTTGCATGTTCTCCCTGTGGGTTTTCTGCAAGTTCTCTGGTTTCCTCCCACAGTCCAAAAACATGGATTCAAGGTGAATGGCTGCTCTAAATTGCCCCAATCTAAATTACTCAACACTGGGGATGATGATCTGAGTGGAGTTTGCATGTTCTCCCTGTGGGTTTTCTGCAAGTTCTCTGGTTTCCTCCCACAGTCCAAAAACATGATTCAAGGTGAATTGGCTGCGCTAAATGACCCCAATCTAAATTACTCACACTGGGGATGCTGATCTGGGTGGAGTTTCCATGTCCTCCGGTTTCCTCCCACAGTCCAAAAACATGATTCAAGGTGAATTGGCTGCTCTAAATTGCCCCAATCTAAATGACTCTATATAATTAGTGTGTGTGTCCAGCTATGGATTGGCACCCTGTACTGAGTGTACCTGCCCAGAGCCAATCAGCAGCGTGGATGTGGAGTTTCCAAGTTCTCCGGTTTCCTCCCACAGTCCAAAAACATGGATTCAAGGTGAACTGGCCACTCCAAATTGCCCCCATACAGTGTGCGGTGGTTCTGACCTGGTCCTCGGCTCGGACGGTCAGCGTGTCCTGATGGAGGAGGTTGGTGACCTGCTTCACGTCCAGCTGGAGGAACTCGTCTAGTTTATACACGTCTGTGAAGTGCTGGTAGATGAACTCGTCCGCGGCGATCTTCAGCTCGGGACAGTTCAGACACTCGGCCAGCGCACTAATGCCTTTAAAAGAGGACATCCGAAAATTAAAGACATTAAAACATTGACTACGTGGCGTTGTTCCAAACCTCAGTCCTTCAGTTTTGGTATTCAGTATTCTGTTCTATAGACGACAACAACTAACATTTTCATATAGTACATGTTCTCCTCTCAGCGCTAGGGATTCCCGGTTCGAATCCCCATCTGGGTGGAGTTTCCGTGTTCTCCCCGTGTCCACGTGGGTTTCCTCCGGGTTCTCCGGTTTCCTCCCACAGTCCAAAAACATGGATCAAGGTCAATTGAGTTCTCCAAATTGCCCCATATAGAGTGTGTGTGTGTGAGTGAGTGTGTACCCAGCGATAGATTGGCGTCCTGCCCTGGGTGTATCTGCCCAGCGCCCGAGACGTTCTCCCCTGGATGGGCATGGAGAACCCCCCCCCGTGACCCTAATATAGGACAAAGTGGAAGATAATGCATGGACGTCTGTGTGAGTGAGTGTGTGCCCAGTGATAGACTGGCACCCTGTCCTGGGTGTATCTGCCCAGCACTCAAAACGTTCTCCCCTACATGGGCATGGGGAACCACCCCCCCCCCCCCCCCCCACACACACAACTTTAGCAGAAGGTAATGAAATGAGACGAGCTGATTTACCGAGACAGTTAGTGGCGTCCACTTGGTCTTTCAGAAAGTCCACACACATTTTCTTGACCGGTTCGATCTGGTACTGGTTGGCAGCGTTAAGCAGAGACTGGACATTGTTGCTGTTCACGGAAATACTGGGATAGGAATAAAAGTCAGGCAGTCATCGACTTTGCTTTTTTCATTAACAGCTACTTTGCTTAGTTTAAGTTCACGTAATTTATTTATATAGCGCTTTTCACAATAACACATCGTCATAAAGCAGCTTTACAGAGTTATAAGCCTTTAAACCCCCAAAGAGCAAGCCGAAGCGACAGTGGCAAGGCAAAACTCCCTGTTATATTGTTATCTTAAGGAAGAAACCTCGTGAGGACTGAGACTCAGTGAGGGACTCATCCTCCTTGAGCGACTACTTTTTGGACTGTGGGAGTAAACCGAAGAACCCGGAGGAAACCCACGCGGACACGGGGAGAACATGGAAACTCCACCCAGATTGGGATTCCAACTGGGAATCCCTAGAGCTGAGAGGAGAACATGCTAAGCCACCGTGCCGCTGTTTAATAGTCATAAAAATATTATTACTATATTACTGATGCGATTATATTGACGGTGTGCTAACCACTAAGCACGGTGGATTCCCGGTTCGAATCCCAATCTGGGTGGAGTTTCCATGTTCTCCCCGTGTCCGTGTGGGTTTCCTCCGGGTTCTCCGGTTTCCTCCCACAGTCCAAAAACATGGATCGAGTCAATTGAATTCTCCAGATTGCCCCATATAGAGTGTGTCTGTGTGAGTGAGTTTGTGTCCAGCGATAGATTGGCGTCCTGTCCTGGGTGTATCTGCCCAGCGCCCGAAACGTTCTCCCCTGGATGGGCATGGGGAACCCCCCCCGCCCCACACACACAGTTTGACACAGTCATTGACACAGTGCATCATGTGACTCCGGCATCACTGACTAGAGCAGCAGAACTAAAAGAGGCAGATACTGCAGACTCTACATAGTCAGTGATGCCGGAGTCACATGCTGCACTGTGTCAATTAATTACTTATTAATTAAATGGCATGCTTTATTATTAGCTCTAACTGCCTTCCTTGTCTGTTTCTTTTGAGATCTTCATCCATGGCTCTGCTGACGAATACTGGATGGAACCTGACACGGCGGTCCTGCAGGACGCCCCCTAATGGACTCACATATAGTTTTCCAGTTGTTAGATTTTCCATTTGTTTAATATCTGGACATGGCTGTCCTACATTGTTGTTGCTGCCCGGCCGCTCAAGGAGGAGGAGTCCCCCTCTGAGTCTCGGTCCTCACAAGGTTTCTTCCTTAAATAACAACATAACAGGGAGTTTTGTCTTGCCGCTGTCGCTTCGGCTCGCTCTTTGGGGGTTTAAAGGCTTTTCATTCTGTAAAGCTGCTTTGTGACGATGTAAAAAAGCGCTATATAAATAAATTTCTTGAACTTGAACTTGTATATGCCCAGCGCCCGAAACGTTCTCCCCTGGATGGACATGGGCATGGGGATTTGTTGTGGCTGCTGGTCCCATCCGCCTTCCCCGCCCATTGTACCTCGTGCTTCTTCTATATTCAGACAACATAGAGATCTGAATGAATAGACATTCATTCATCCATCATCTTCCGCTTTATCCTCTATTAGGGTCGCGGTGGGCGGGTTCCCCATGCCCATCCAGGGGAGAACGTCTCGGGCGCTGGGCAGATAGACCCAGGACAGGATACCAATCTATCGCTGGACACACACTCACTCACACAGACACACTCTATATGGGGCAATTTGGAGAATCCATATGGTCTTAAGGACCCCTTTAATGGACTCACATATAGTTTTCCAGTTGTTAGATTTTCCATTTGTTTAATATCTGTACATTAGTGTCCTACACTGTTGTTGCTGCCCGGCTGCTCAAGGAGGACGAGTCCCCCTCTGAGTCTCGGTCCTCACAAGGTTTCTTCCTTAAATAACAACATAACAGGGAGTTTTGTCTTGCCACTGTCGCTTCGGCTCGCTCTTTGGGGGTTTAAAGGCTTTTCATTCTGTAAAGCTGCTTTGTGACGATGTACTGTTGTAAAAAGTGCGACATAAATAAATTACTTGAACTTAACTTCAGAGATAAATGAAAGCTGCTTTATCAGAAGGGAGCGGTAGCTCAGTGGTCAGGGCGTTGGGTTATCAATCTGAAGGTTGGGGGTTCAAATCCCAGCTCCACTGAAGTTACCAATGTGGGTCCTTGAGCAAGACCCTTAACCCTCATTGCTCCAGGGATGTTGTGATGAACCCTGTGCTCACCTTGTAAGTCGCTTTGGATAAAAGCGTCCAATAAATGACCAAATGACCAAATGTAATGTAAATGTAATGTAAATCAGAGGTGTACATGAGATTTTGGATCAGTGGAAATTCGGCGGTCTGAAGCCGATTGCTCACCGAGCCGTGTAGACGAACTCCACCAGCAGCTCGATGGTCTCCGGCTCGGCGCCTCCCAGCTGCACCTCGTGGTTCGTCGCCTCCATCATGTTGGCTGAGACAGAGAGAACATGACCATCAGAATATTGCTGCTTCATCCAGCACCTCGGCACTCTGATGACTTTCATTAAAAAAAAAACCTAATCTAAATCTAATGTAGGGCTTAGTGGTTTAGCATGTTCTCCTCTCAGCACTAGGGATTCCCGGTTCGAATCCCAATCTGGGTGGAGTTTCCATGTTCCATGTTCCATGTTCTTCCCGTGTTCCGTGTGGGCTTCTCTCCGGGTTCTCCGGTTTCCTCCCACAGTCTAAAAACATGGATCAAGTCAATTGAGTTCTCCAAATTGCCCCATATAGAGTGTGTCTGTGTGAGTGAGTGTGTGCCCAGCGATAGATTGGCGCCCTGTCCTGGGTGTATCTGCCCAGCGCCCGAGACGTTCTCCCCTGGATGGGCATGGGGAACCCCACCTCCGCGACCCTAATAGAGGATAAAACAGGAGATAATGGACGGATGGATGTATTGTTATTATTATTATTATAACAATGTTACAATATGGGCGGCATGGTGCCTTAGTGGTTGGTATGTTCTCCTGCCAGCGATTCGAGTCCCAATCTGGGTGGAGTTTCCATGTTCTCCCCGTGTCCGTGTGGGTTTCCTCTGGGTTCTCCGGTTTCCTCCCACAGTCCAAAAACATGGATCAAGTCAATTGAGTTCTCCAAATTGCCCCATATAGAGTGTGTCTGTGTGAGTGAGTGTGTGTGCCCAGCGATAGATTGGCGTCCTGTCCTGGGTGTATCTGCCCAGCGCCCGAAACGTTCTCCCCTGGATGGGCATGGGGAACCCCACCCCCCCAACGACCCTAATAGAGGATAAAGCGGAAGATAATGAATGAATGAATGAATAATCTAAATCTAATGTAGGGCGGCACGGTGGCTTAGTGTTTAGCATGTTCTCCTCTCAGCGCTAGGGATTCCCGGTTCGAATCCCAATCTGGGTAGTTTCCATGTTCTCCCCGTGTCCGCGTGGGCTTCCTCCGGGTTCTTCGGTTTCCTCCCACAGTCCAAAAACATGGATCAAGTCAATTGAGTTCTCCAAATTGCCCCATATAGAGTGTATCTGTGTGAGTGAGTGAGTGTGTGCCCAGTGATAGATTGGCGCCCTGTCCTGTGTGTATCTGCCCAGCGCCCGAGACGTTCTCCCCTGGATGGGCATGGGGAACCCCACCGCGACCCTAATATAGGATAAAGCGGAAGATAATGGATGGATGAATATTGTGTGTATGTTATTGTTTTTATCTCAGCAGCACTTTGTTTATAACAGGACGTGCGCTGATGGACTACACAGTAAATATGACATTGTCAGTGTTGCAGTCGCCGTCCTCTGAATGCTTTTTAAATGAAGCTTCACACCATTTCACACGAGGACGACAGAAAAGCAGGTCTCTTACTGGTGAACATGAGGTTAAAAAAGTGGCTCGCGGCGGCCAGAACCACCCTGTGGGCAAGGATTTGTTTGCCCTCCACCACAAGTATGACATCACACAGGATCCCCTGCGAATCGAGAGAGGGTTTAGACACAACCAGAGAACAATGCACTTAAAATCTCTATCTTCACATCCTGAAGACACACCCTAAATTATTCATTATCTCCCGCTTTATCCTCTATTAGGGTTGTGGGGGGGTTCCCCATGCCCATCCAAGGGAGAACGTCAATTGAGTTCTCCAAATTGCCCCATACAGAGTGTGTGTGTGTGTGTGAGTGAGTGTGTGCCCAGCGATAGATTGGCGTCCTGTCCTGGGTGTATCTGCCCAGCGCCTGAAACGTTCTCCCCTGGATGGGCATGGAGAACCCCACCGACCCTAATAGAGGATAAAGCGGAAGATAATGGATGGATTTAAGGGCGGCACGGTGGCTTAGTGGTTTAGCATGTTCTCCTCTCAGCACTAGGGATTCCCGGTTCGAATCCCAATCCAGGAGGAGTTTCCATGTTCTCCCCGTGTCCGCATGGGTTTCCTCCGGGTTCTCCGGTTTCCTCCCACAGTCCAAAAACATGGATCAAGGTAATTCAGTTCTCCAAATTGCCCCATATAGAGTGTGTCTGTGTGAGTGAGTGTGTGCCCAGCGATAGATTGGCATCCTGTCCTGGGTCTATCTGCCCAGCGCCCGAGACGTTCTCCCCTGGATGGGCATTCTTGGTTCGAAATTTCCATGTTCTCCCTGTGTCCGCATGGTTTCCTCCGGGTTCTCCGGTTTCCTCCCACAGTCCAAAAACATGGATTACATCAATTGAGTTCTCCAAATTGCCCCATATAGAGTGTGTCTGTGTGTGTGAGTGAGTGTGTGCCCAGCGATAGATTGGCGCCCTGTCCTGGGTGTATCTGCCCAGCGCCCGAGACGTTCTCCCCTGGATGGGCATGGAGAACCCCCACCCCCCGCGACCCTAATAGAGGATAAAGCTGAGAACAATGGATGGAGGATGACACAGTGGCTTAGTGGTTTAGCATGTTCTCCTCTCAGCTCTAGGGATTCCCGGTTCGAATTCCCATCTGGGTGGTGTCTCCATGTCCTCCCGTGTCAGGGTGGGTTTCCTCCGGGTTCCTCCCACAGTCCAAAATCATGCTTCAAGGTCAATTGGGTTCTCCAAATTGCCCCATAGAGAGTGTGTCTGTGTGAGTGAGTTCTCCCCTGGATGGGCATGGGCATGGGGAACCCCCCCCCCCCCCGGGAAGATGATGGATGGATGGATAACGAACCCACATTATGACGTCATAACGCTCGCTCCACGCCTCTGTGTGTGAATGAGGGTGTGATGACGCAGACCTGTTTTCGTAAGTTGTTCATCACTCCCATGATGTTGGACAGCAGACGGAATTCCTCTTTCGACGCGATTTTCTTGTCGCTTTTCTTCTTGCAGCACGGAGCTTTCTCAGAACACGGCGACGCCATTCTCTTCATGTCTGAAAGATTAGAACCGAGCCGCCGCTTTAACCACGAACACTTTAAAACCCCACAGCGCACAGAGAGGGCGCTATCGAGCAGCTTAAACAACCACAATAAACAACGAGACCTGCCGCC